>JAMKQA010006365.1:0-20153 GCA_024699735.1 Posidonia australis | reverse complement strand
CACACATGCATCATTGCATCTTGTTTGCTTTCTGCCTTTTTTGGTGTTTTCTTGGTTTTCCTCATCTTTCCATTAAAAGACTAGGTGGCGACTCCTTTCCTTATCCTTTGTTTTCCCTTTGGTGTTTCCGAGTCGTCTCTTTCTCCGGATTCACTATTTTCGCCATGACTGTATCAGACCTCCCAGTGTGTTTCCGCACACCGGAGTAAGGTTTGGTGAACCGCGCCCAGGGGTTCCACTGGCATGGTCACAAATACTAAAGATTTTTCAATTGATGAATTACTTGATGCTTTCAATGAGATCTATTTAAAACATAAGTCTTTGAGATGTAACTATAAAAATATGCACAAAAGCTTTATTGATCTATCTCATGAAAAAGAACTTATTTCTAAAGAAAATGAAGATTTGAGAAGTAGAAACAAAGTTTTTGAATTAGAAAATGAAGTTTTGAAAAATGAATTGAATATCATGAAAGAGAGAATTGCTGTTTTGGAAAATGATTTTGCATCATTAAAAACCATTAGTAAACTTACAATTAGTAAGAAAAATCTTGATGCAAGTAAATTTAAAAATAAAAATATGCATAGAAATGGCATTCCATATGAAAATGGATTTATTATAGCTATAAATAATGAAAAATATTTATTTCTTATTAAGAAGAAAGAAAGAGGAAAATGGATTCCAAAGATAAGAAATAACAAGACTAACCCTTTTGAACCCAAAATAAAGTGGATACTAAAGTCGCTACTGAATGATTGAACTTGTTTTCTCCAAGGTGGAGAAGAAGATTGGGACTAAAAATGATTGATAAATATTAGTAAATCCCATTGAAAATGAATGTTTTAAATCCTTATGTAAGTTCTTATTGAATATTAATTATTAAAAGAAATAAGAAAAATGTGCTAAAGTCATGTATTTTGGAAAATAAAATATTTAGAAAATCATTTATCATGATATTATATGATTTTTTTTATGTTTTGGAGCATTCACTGATTTTGAGTACTGTTTTGGAACGGAAGACCATTTTTATTTTCAAAAATCTCCTATTTTGGTATACCATTTTTGAACGGTCGACCAATTATTTATGGTTGTTGATTTTAATTTTTTTTACCATGGTTTGTACCTATCATTGAACATTATCATACCTTGATATTATATTTTGCATTTTAAACACAAAATTCCTGCAAAACCATCCTTTTAATAAAATGGAAAATATTGATTGTCAAAAATCAAAATGATACATTTGTGATATATGAATATGAATTTTTATCCTTGCTTATATGAATGGGGAGCTTTATTGAAAATAGTTTGTTACCCATGCTTGTTGATAAGGGGAGCATAATTAAATCATATGCTTAACATTGAATTTAAAAGATAAACTTGATATCTTAAATCCCTACATTTGGTATAAATCTCTACATTTAGTATCCTACAATTGGCAACATATAAAAATTACTCATGATCTTTATGATTATTGAATATCTTTTGATATAAAAACTTTGAGCGTATGTGAATTGTTTTTTAAGAAGATGATTAAATATCATTCATAAAATTTGATTTTGATGATTTATTATACTTTACCTTTAAATATAATTTTTTTATTGAATATCTTATGACTTTAGTATTGTTGTTTAAATTGAATAACATCTGTGATAAAAGAGGGAGAAAACTATTATATTTTCTATTCTTTGTGATTAAGACAAAAAGGGGAGAAAAATAAGAATAAGTGGAATTAAAGACGAAAAGGGTTTGAGCTTAATCATATAAATTTTTAGGACATGACAAAAAGGGGGAGAGAAAACTAGTTATTCAACTATGATAATTTTTGCTAATGACAAAAAGGTGGAGCAAAATTATGAGATGTTCCAAAGCAATTAAATCTAGCATATTTAACTTGAATTATATCTTTTTGATAAATTCATATGGTTAAGGGGAGTATTGACATATAAAATGAAAAATCGTAGGGGAGATTAATTTTTCATTAGCTTTGAAATACTTGTGGTTTTGTCATCATCAAAAAGGAGGAGATTGTTGGCTTATTAGTTGACTTTCGATTTTAATGATAACAAGACATATTTATGAGCTAACCTTCTTAATAGGTCAATGAGGAGTTCTCATGGACAAATAAGGACCACATGTGTAAAATCAAATGAAAATTATTGAATATTGAAGACCAAGTGTTTATTGTAATTATGTGTTATGTAATTGTAATATGTTGTACTCTAGGATCTTGTAAAAGTCTCCCAAATAATTCTATAGTACCTTAGGAAAATAGCCTTAGCCTTAAAACTCATCATTCATAGATCACACCTATTATTGGGCTAAAATAGGGCATTTCGGCATATCAAAACTACTTGGTATACTAAAATATGGCTAATTAAGTAAAATCCTAAAAATGACCAAAATGGCATACCAAAATTCACCCGTTTACCAAATTATCCGACCATCACAGAAATCAGAGTTAAAATGGCATATCGAAGAGCTTCAAGCTACACATTCTTCACTAGACCCCCATTCTTCACCTATAGATACACCAATACTTCCTATACATATAGAGCTTCAAGTTACATAAGTTTCCAAGCATTCTACTCATATTTTGTTAGAAATACTCCCAAGGCAAGAAAAGCTCCATTTCCATCCATCCACTTAGCCAAATTGAGTTTGGGAGATTGTAGAAAAAGAGTCGTAAAATCCAAGTGTAAAAGTTCTTCTCCAATTGTGAGAAAGCAGCTGTAGTTTTTGCGGAGCTTGGTGAGGATTCGTCAAGGGTGTACAACACAATCTTGGCCCAGAACAAGATGAGGTTTAAGGTAACTTTCGAGGAGTTTTCTCGAGAGAGTGGACTAGACTAAGAAGGCTGAGCCACTATAAATCATTGTGTTCATAGTCAGTATCTCTCATCAACTTTCTTTGTATGCTTTAGTTTATTATCCAAATTCTTCATTTTAGCCACAAGGTCCTGTAACACCTGTAAAATTCATTTTGTAATTATTTACATTTTATGAATTTTATTCTTGGACGATAGTTACTGTTGTGAGGCTCGTTGTGTAGTTTTGTGCTTTTGGGCTTGGGTCTCGTGGGCTGGCTTCTGTTTGCGTGTCCCTGTGCGTGGTTTGGCACTGTGCATTGTGGCACTGTGCTTGTGGGGCCCGAGAGTGAGTCCGTGTGGGGCCCAGGTGTGGGGTCCCTATGGGGCCCACATTTGTGGGCTGTTGGTTGTGGTCGATGGTTGGGCGGAGCAGTTGGTTGCTCGTGCGGTATGCTGGTGGCTGAGACGTGCAGATGGGCACGTTCTCAGCTACTATGGGTGCAGGCTTTATAAGCCGCACCGCTCTCCTCCGTCGCCATCGCCATCTCCTCCTTCGTTCTTCTTCCTTTCCCTTCCTCCTCGGTGGCGCATCCCTTCTCCACCCCCACCTTCTTTCTCTTCCTCCCCACTCTTCCTTCTCCTTCCATCTCCTTTTCCATCCTTTCCACTCGTCTCCCCTGTTTTCCCTTCTCCCAGGCCGAGAGAGAGAGAGAGGTCAAGGGAGCGAAGCAGAGGGTTGTGGTTGCTCGGAGTGGTGTGCGGAGCTTGTGTGGCGTGCTCCCGTGGTTGTGGCGAGGCTGTGGTTGCCGGAGTAGGCCAGCCGGAGGCATTTTTCAGGTACGCATCTCCACCCCATGTAATAGAGAGCATAAAATTGGTAGAAAATGCTAGGATTGCATGAAATCTAGGTAAATTTACTTTCCGAGAATTTATTGTGATTTATTGAGAATTTATGGCAAATTTATTGGCATTTATGATGGTTGGTGCATTTTGGGTCGTTTTGACCCTTCTGTCTTTCCGATTTTATATCTTGATGCATGGTGAATGGATTTTAGTTTTGTTTGTTGGGTTCTAGAGTAGACTCGAGGGTCTACACCATATGTTTTATGCAATATTTTTGGTGTTTGTTTAAAGGGTCAGATTGGAGGTCTCAGTTGGGGCGATTTTGTAGGATAGGGTTTGGGCCATTTTATGGTTTTGCAGAATTTGACATATCAAATGGAAATGGCATACCGAATCAGGGGATTTCAGTATACCGATTCCGCTCGGCATACCGTTTTTCTATTAGTTTAGGTCTTCTGGTCAAGTTTCGGTCATCTGTTTTTGGACGATATACCGAATTTGGCCTGAGTGTCGACCGTTGACCTGATTCGGTAGACCGATCCAGATCGGCCTATCGAACCAAGGGTTTTCGGCATGCCGATTCTGGCCCCAAATTTGTTTATAAAGTGCATTTTCTGAGGGCTTTCTGGATTGTCGTGTTTTGTCCCTATAAGATGGGATTGTGGGCCATTAGTGGTGGTCTCCTGGGACATATGATGTGCCGTTTTGCCGAGGTTTTGGAAGAATCTTCAAAAGATATGAAAATAGTTTGGAAAATGGATTTCAAGGAAATAGTTGGCCTGTTTTGGAAATTGTTTTCCTAGTTTTCTGTGTGCAGGCCGAGACAATGTGGGACCGTGTCGTCGGGACCAGGGAATGTGACGACATTCTCTGGTGGTCGGGCATGACTCCTTGGTTGAGGTCGGGGGTCGAGATAGCTGAGGCTGAGGGACATCGGGTCTTGGAGGTATGAGGCTCCTTGACTGTTGTCTCAAGGCTAGGGTTGTGGTCCGCAGGTTGAGGTGTCTTGTGACATGATGGGGCGGTATGATACTCCTACTGTCGCTGTGAGCATTGAGGCTTGGGTGTCGTCAGGTGTGGAGGTATGACACTCCCTCCTGAGCACCGTGTGTGGAGGACGTCGTGAGGAGGCGTACCCTGTGGTGGCCAGTGCGGGTGGGACACGTGCCCCGTAGCTGGTAGCATCCTGAGAGACAGGACAGCCTGGTGTCGGGCTTCCCAACTCACTGCGTTTGATTTTGGCCATTGAGGGCCTTCGCTTGTGACTTTGGGCTAGTAGAGCCCTAGTTTGTGGTTTTGGCCGGTGTGGGCCTGATTTCTGTGGTTTTGAGAAAATGGTTTGTGAAAGGAATTTAAAAGGAAAATAGATTATAGTTTTGTTTTCCGTGGTTTTCGTGGGATGCGTACTAGGTGACTTTGGTCACTCAAGGGTTTCTTTGTGGTTTTGGTTTGCAGATGCAAACATGTGATTGGCTTAGCATAGTACATATAGATCGAAGTCTCCTTGCTGTACACACAGGTTCCTAGTAGTTTGATATTTACTGTTTAGCGTTAATTTTCCTGTAATTTAATTTGTTTAAATTATTATGGAAAAATGTGGGGCGTGACAGATCTAGTATCAGAGCTCCAGATTCACTAGGTTGCACTACACTTAGGGTGTCCGGTCTAGAGACTCCATAGGTCTTGCATGCATGGTAGGGTCTGCACCTGATTATCGCCATGGTTTTCTGGTTGTTGCTATGTTTGTGGTGTAGGTACTTTGCCTTTCTCCAGCAGGATGCCTCCTCATGGTCGTAAGGGCAAGGCCCCTGTTGTGGAGACCGTGTTTCGAGAGGACGTAGGCGAATGGAAGGCAATTCGTGCGGAACTGAGTTTGGCGCACGGGATTTCCCACGCGTTCAGTAAGAGTAGTTCTAGTGACCCGTGGCTGAACTAGTTCACGAAGTTTCGTCCGCCGTTGTTCAAGGGCAAGGTCAGTGCTGAGGAGAGTGAGGCTTGGTTGGAGAAAGTGGTGAAGATGTTGGAGAGCTTGGCGTGCCCCACGGAGCATTAGGTGCAGTTGGCGACCTACCTGCTGGATGGTGAGGCAGATAGGTGGTGGAGGTCTGTGAGGCGGCTGAAGTTCCTAGACTCTGTCACTGTTAGCATCTAGTGAAAGGATTTCAAGGTGGCCTTCTATGACATGTATTTTCCTGCTCATGTGAAGGAGTAGCTTCGTCGAGATTTCCGGAGTCTGGAGCAGGGCACAATGTCGGTGCTCGAGTATGAGACTGAGTTCGCCAGGCTGGAATGCTTTGCTCCAGCCTATGAGTCTGAGGTGGAGCGGGCGCAGAGGTTTCTGGACGGCTTGAACCCTGGGCTATGTGTGAAGGTGATGGGCTATAGGTGCCACACTATGGAGGACATGGTTGGGATGGCTTACCGATTTGAGGTGGAGCATCAGAAGTTTCTAGAGAGTCATCCCAAAGGGAAGGGTAAGTCTTATTTTACCTCTCGGTTCTCTTTCTTTGGTCCTCCAAGTGCTGATAATTTGGGTAGCCCTGAGAAGAAGGCAGGACGCGCACTGTAGTAGCTGACTAGGGGACGGGTGTTCACCATCGCAGTTCTAGGCACTGGGTCTTCGGGAGATGTTGTTGAGGCTAAGGATGAATAGTTAGTTTTGTAACCCTCTGAGATATGTTGTAATCTCCTTGTAAACTGGACATCTACCTGATTGAATGGATGTGTGGTGTTGTTTTGTTTGGCCATCAGGTTCTTTTATTGTGGCTGGCCGGATGGCCAAAGTGTTGTTGGACTTAGGGAGTTCTTTCTCCTTTATCTCTGAGTCTTTTGCGGCGGAGTTGGGAGAGAGACCAGCTCGACTGGCCTTTCATCTCAGCGTGGTGACACCGCTGGGGGAGCATAGTTTGGCATGGAGGTATCTACAATCTGTCGACTTGACGCTGAACGAAATAGGGTTTGATGCCAGCCTGATCGTGATGGACATGCAGGAGTACGATGTGATACTCAACATGGATTGGTTGGCACAGCAGTCCGCTTTGATTGACTGTGCTCAGAGGAGAGTTTATTTTGGGTTTCTAGAGGATGGGTCTTTCTTTGTGCAATGTGGGTGTCAGGGTGAGCCTAAGCTTGTCATTTCAGCTATGAAGGCTTATAAGTCTTTGGTCAGGGGTTACGTGGGGTATCTAGCCAGTATAGTTACCTCCACTTCTCCTGAGTTGGGTGTTCACAACATCTCTGTGGTGTGTGAATATCCCAACGTTCTCCTTGATGATTTGCCTAGTATGCCACCTCACAGGGAAGTAGAGTTCTCAATCGATCTGATCCCTAGTTCTGGTGCTGTGTCGATGCCTCCTTATCGCATGGCGCCAGCTGAATTGCGAGAGCTCAAGACTCAGTTGCAGGAGTTGTTGGACAAGGGGTTTATCTAGCCAAGTGTGTCTCCGTGGGGAGTGCCTGTCATGTTCGTTCGCAAGAAGGATGGTTTGCTCCGACTGTGTATAGACTATCGGATGCTGAACCAGATCATGGTGAAGAACAAGTATCCCCTGCCCCGCATTGATGACCTGTTCGACCAATTGCAGTCTGCATCGGTGTTCTTGAAGATTGATCTGAGGTTAGGGTATCACCAATTGAGGATCCAAGACCTAGACATTCAGAAGACTGCTTTCCGAATGCGGTACAGGCATTACAAGTTCACGGTCATGCCTTTCGGCTTGACTAATGCACCAGTTGCGTTCATGATTTGATGAACAGGATTTTCAGCCCTTTTCTGGACCTGTTCATTGTGGTTTTTGTTGATGACGTGCTGGTCTATTCTCCTAATGTTGAGACTCACGCCTTGCACTTGATGGCATTTTTGGATACTCTAAGGCGTCATCAGCTGTACGCCAAATTCTCTAAGTGTGAGTTCTGGCTATGCGAAGTCATGTTCCTTGTCCATTTGATTTCTGGAGAAGGCATTAAAGTGGATCCTGCCAAAGTGGAGGCGGTGAGTAATTGGGAGCGACCCAGGACTGTGTCGAAGATTAGGAGTTTCTTGGGTTTGGCGGGCAATTATAGGTGCTTTATCAGGGATTTCTTCTCCATAGCCGTGCCTTCGACAGAGTTGACCAGGAAGGGTGTTCCTTTTTGCTGGGATCAGAATTGTGAGGCGAGTTTCCAAGAGCTGAAGTCTCGTCTAGTTTCAACCCCTGTGTTGACTCTGCCTTCTGGAAGTGGGGGCTTCACTGTGTATAGTGATGCCAGCGGCGATGGGTTAGGGTGTGTTCTGATGCAGCATGGCAATGTCATCGCATATGCTTCGCGCCAACTGAAGGATCATGAGAAGAACTACTTGACCCATGATTTGGAGATGGCTGTCGTAGTGTTCGCTCTCAAGCTCTAGCGACACTATCTCTATGGGGAGCAGTTTGAGGTCTTCACCGATCATCAGAGCCTGAAGTATATCTTCAGGCAGAGGGACCTCAACCTGAGGCTGCGCCGCTGGGTGGAATATTAGAAGGATTATGATTTTAGCCTGTCCTACCATCCTAGCAAGGCCAATGTGGTCGTCGACGCCCTGTGTTGGCGTACTCATGTGATGGCGAGTTTGATGGTCAAGGACTGGACCATGTTGGAAGATCTGGTGAGCTGCAGGCCGAAGCGGCAAGCTCGGGGAACGGTTGGTGTCTGGGTGGCCAACCTGTCTGTTCGCCCAAAGTTGTTAGAGTTTATTGTCGCCTGTCAGCAGCTGAATCCATTTGTTCAGGCTATGTTTGAGAAGCTTGAGGCTTGTGGAGAGCCTCATTTCTTTGCTGGGGCATATGGAGAGCTGAGGTATGATATGCGTCTGTATGTGCCCAAACATGAGGAGGCCAGGCAGAGGTTGTTAGATGAAGTGCATCGGTCTAGTACACCATACACCCTGGTAGTACGAAGATGTACCGAGACCTGAAGCGAAACGTTTGGTGGCCTGGCATGAAGAGAGATGTTCCTGACCATGTGGCGAGGTGTACTACCTACCAGTTGGTCAAGGTAGAGCACCAGAGACCTGGAGGGACCTTGCAGCCGTTGGGTATTCCTATGTGGAAGTGGGAGCACATCTCAATGGACTTCATGACTGGTTTGCCACGGACTTAGAGGAAGAACGACACCGTGTGGGTGATCGTGGATCGGCTAACCAAGTCTGCTCAGTTCCTGGCCATTCAAGTGAAGCTTCCGATGCACCGCTTGACGGAGTTGTATGTCTCCGAAGTGGTGAGGCTGCATGGTGTTTCGGTGTCCATCGTGTCTGACAGAGACACTAGGTTCACCTCAAGGTTCTGGAGAACTCTGCAGGAGGCCTTTGGCACTGTGCTCAACTATAGCACGACATTTCATCCTCAGTCGGATGGTCAGATAGAGAGGACTATCCAGACGCTAGAAGATATGCTTAGAGCATGTGCCTTAGACTTTCAAGGGAGTTGGGAGGACCATTTGTCGTTGATTGCGTTCGCCTACAACAATAGCTATCACTTGAGCATTGGCATGGCGTCGTACGAAGCTTTGTACGGTACACCATGTAGATCGCCTGTTTGCTGGAGCGAGGTGGGTGAGCGTCAATTGATTGGTCCTAAGCTTGTGCAGCTGTATGTGGACAAGGTGGATTTGATCCGGAGCAGGTTGTTGGCTGCACAGAGTCGGCAAAAGAGCTATGCTGACAAGAGGTGGAGACCGTTGGATGTTCTGGTGAGAGATTATGTGTTCCTGAAGGTGTCGCCGACCAAGGGTGTCATGTGGTTCGGGAAGAGTGGCAAGCTAAGTCCACGCTATATTGGCCCGTATCAGATCACCTAGAGGATCGGTGAGGTTGCTTATCAGTTGGATCTACCATCAGAGATGTCGTCCGTGCACGACGTGTTCCATGTCTCCATGATGAGGAAGTACCTGGCTGATGTTTCTCATGTTATCCCAGTTCAGCCAGAAGGGCTCCAGAAAGATCTGTCCTTTGTGGAGATTGTTGACCGCAAGGAGCAGGTGCTTCGGAACAAGGTGATTCCGCTGGTCTTAGTGCGGCGGCGGCATCATGGAGCTGAGGAGGCCACGTGGGAACGTGAGGAAGCCACCCTAGCCCAGTACCTATATCTTTTCGCCTAGTGATTTCGAGGGCGAAATCTTCTTTTAAGGGGGTTAGGATGTAACACCCGTAAAATTCATTTTGTAATAATTTACATTTTATGAATTTTATTCCTGGACGGGTGTTACTGTTTTGAAGCCTGTTGTGCAGTTCTGTGCTTTTAGGCTTGGGCCTCGACGGCTGGCTTCTGTTTGCATGTCCCTGTGCGTGGTTTGGCACTGTGCATTGTGGCACTGTGGGTGTGGGGCCCTGGTGTGGGTCAGTGTGGGGCCCATGTGTAGGGTCCCACGGGGCTCGCATTTGTGGGCTGTTGGTTGTGGCCAGTGGTTAGGCGGAGCGGTTGGTTGCTCATGCAGTGTGCCACTGGCTGAGACATGTAGGTGGGCACGTTCTCAGCTACTATGGGTGCAGGCTTTATAAGCTGCACCGCTCTCCTTCGTCGCCATCGCCATCTCCTCCTTCCTTCTTCTTCCTTTCCCTTCCTCCACCCCCACATTCTTTCTCTTCCTCCACACTCTTCCTTCTCCTTCCATCTCCTTTTCCCTCCTTTCCACTCCTCTCCCCTGTTTTCCCTTCTCCCGCGCCGAGAGAGAAAGAGAGGTCGAGGGAGCGAAGTGGAGGGCTGTGGTTGCTAGGAGTGGTGCGCGGAGCTTGCGTGGCGTGCTCCCGTGGTCGTGGCGAGGCTGTGGTCGCCGGAGTTCGCCGGAGTCGGCCAAGAATCGCAGGAGGCGTTTTTCAGGTACGCATCTCCACCCCATGTAATAGAGGGCATGAAATTGGTATAAAATGCTAGGATTGCATGGAATATAGGTAAATTTACTTTCCTAGAATTTATTGTGATTTATTCAGAATTTATTGGCATTTATGATGGTTGTTGCGTTTTGGGTCGTTTTGACCCTTCTGTCTTTCCGATTTTATATCTTGATGCATGGTGAATGGATTTTAGTTTTGTTTGTTGGGTTATGGAGTAGACTCGATGGTCTACACCATTTGTTTTATGCAAGATTTTTGGTGTATGTTTAGGGGTCCAATCAGAGGTCCCAATTGAGGCAATTTCGGACAATAGGGTTTGGGCCGTTTTCTGGTTTCGTAGAATTCGACATGCCGAATGGAAACGGCATATCGAATCAGGGTATTTCGGTATACCGATTCCACTCGGCATATCGTTTTTTTGTCATTTTAGTTCCTTTGGACAAGTTTCGGTCATCCGTGTTTAGACGATATACCGAATTTGGCCTGAATGTTGACCGTTGACCTGATTCGGTCGATCGATCCAGTTCGGCCTACCGAACCAAGGGTTTTTGGCATACCGGACTTGATTTCAGCATGCCTATTCTTGGCCCAAATGTCTATATAAAATGCGTTTTCCGAGGGCTTTCTGGATTGTCGTGTTTTGTCCCTATGAGATGGGATTGTGGCCCGTTAGTGGTAGTCTCCTGGGACACCTGATGCGCCGTTTTGCCGAGGTTTTGGAAGAATTTTCAAAAGATATGAAAATAGTTTCGAAAATGGATTTCAAGGAAATAGTTGGCCCGTTTTGGAAAATGTTTTCCTGATTTTTTGTGTGCAGGGCGAGACAGTGTGGGACCGTATTGTCGGCACTAGGGAATGTGACGAAATTCTCGAGTGGTCGGGCACGACTCCCTAGTTGAGGTCGGGGACCAAGATACCTGAGGCTTAGGGGCGTCGGGTCCTAGAGGTATGAGACTCCTTGACTGTCGTCTCAAGGCTAGGGTTGTGGTCCGCAGGTTGAGGTGTCTTGTGGCAAGAATGAGAAGTATGATACTCCTGCTGTCGCTGTGAGCACTGAGGCTCAAGTGTCGTCGGGTGTGGAGGTATGACACTCCCTCCTGAGCATCGTGTGTGGAGGACACCGTGAGGAGGCGTACCCTGTGGTGGCCAGTGCAGGTGGGACACGTGCCCATTTGCTGGTAGCGTCCTGAGAGACAGGACAACCTTCCCAGGGTGGGGTTGGCTTTGTGAGGATTCACCAGGGGGGAGAATCGCGAGACGACGTGGCTCCTACACAGGGTGGCACGTTGTGGCAGTGCAGACGCCGTTGGTGGCTCTTTGGTGGACTGCTTGTGGCCAGAGTTAGGTTGCCTGATGTCGGGCTTCCCGACTCACTGTGTGTGGTTTTGGCCATTGAAGGCCTTTGCTTGTGACTTTGGGCTAGTAGAGCCCTGGTTTGTGGTTTTGGCCGGTGTGGGCCTGATTTCTAAGGTTTTGAGAAAATAGTTTGTGAAAGGAATTTAAAAGGAAAATAGATTATAGTTTTGTTTTCCGTGGTTTTCGTGGGGTGCGTACTGGGTGACTTTGGTCACTCATGCGTTTTCCTTGTGGTTTTGGTTTGCAGGTGTAGACATGCGATTGCCTTAGTGTAGTGCATATAGATCGGAGTCTCCTAGCCGCACACAGAGGTTCCTGATAGTTTAGCTTTAATTTTCCCGTAATTTAATTTGTTTAAATTATTGTGGAAAACTTTGGGGCGTGACAGGTCCGCCCTCTCAACATCCTCCACATGGTACCTAGACAATGGGAATGTCATACCTCCACACCCGACGGTACCTCGAGCCTCAATGCACAGTAACAACTGGAGTGCCATATCTCTAGGTCCATAGGACACCTCAACCCATGGAGTTCAACCTCGGTCTCGTGAACGACAATCAAAGAGTATCATACCTCTAGGACCCAACAAACACTTGCTTACAGTATCTTGGCCGTGACCTCAATCTAGGTGACACACCTGACTATCTGAGAATCTCGTCACATTCCTTAGTCCAAATAGCATAGCCCAACAATATCTTGGTCCATGTACAAAACCATGGAAATCTCTATTCCAAAATGGGCTAAATCTCTTTAAATATCCTTTTCAAAATCATTTTTATATCACCAAGAAACTCCACAAAACTAGCACATCAGGTGTCCATAATAGACCATCACTGATGGTCCACAAAACCCCAGATTATAAACATATAAAACCATTTGGGAAAATCCACCAAAGATCTTCTTTAAAATAGCACTTGGGCCTGGTTCAACACACAAAAATGGGACAGTCGACTGAACCTAGGCTCAGGGCTCCAGATTGGTAAACCGAAACCCAAATGGTAGCCCAAAATTCCCTAATTTGGTAGACTAAAATGGATCAATCAATAGAACCAAGTGCACAGTCAATACCAAAGAATACCAGAATGATAGACCAATTGAATTTGGTCGACCAAACTAGGGGTCAAAGGAACATTCTGACAACAAAATGACATACCAAACCCAAACCGGTATGCTGATTTCTGTGATTTTGCAAAAGCACCCTGAGCCCTAACCCATTCATTCACCCAAATGAGAGTGAGGGGCGGTCCTACCACACAAAGCAACAAAATCTACAATAAACATAAGACGTAGACATGTGAGTCTACTCCAAAACTACAAAAGAATCATTCAAAACCATCAAGCACAGCTCAAGATTTAAAATCATAAAGCTGAATAACTCAAAATAGCCAAAACACAATAAAGGTCCATAAATGCTCATTAATTCACCATAAATTCACAATAAATTCTAAAAACATAAATACACCTAGATTTTAGGCAATTACTACATTTTTCATGCATTTCTACAAGAAATGTGAGACGAGTACCTCACAACGATCACCAGTGACTCTAGCCCAACGTTGGCGATCAAGATGACCTCCGACCGACCACGAGCTCCATCTCGAGCTCCACGCACCTCCAAGGTGATGATTGAAGTTCCACTGGACCAACCCAAACACCAATGCTCTATCGCTCTCCCTCTCTCTCTCTGTGTCTCTCTCACTCACTTGCACCGACAGGGGAAAGGAAGGAGGGGAAAAGGAGGAGTGGGAGAAAAGGGAGAAGAAGGAGGGGAAATGGGGGAAGGAGAGGTGGAGGCGAGGGGTGGTGCAGGCGGAAGGGAGAGGAGGAAGGAAAATGGCAAGGAAGAAGAAGAAGGAAGATTGTGGGAGAGGCTACATCTGTTCTCTTCTTAGATGCATGAGTCAAGAGTTAGAAATGCATGTGCTCAATGAAGAATCAAACACACATGCTCACCCGTATGTCCCCCAACCTGACCACTAGCCACATGGCACGAGACCAACCACACAACACACCTACATGCCCAGAACACAGGAACACAAGCATAGTGCCTCCACTAAAGGACAAGGAACAAAACCGGCCAAAGCCCAAAACCACAGAATTACAAAAATGGCCTTGCGCTAGTAACTTTTGTTCATAAAAATTCATTAAAATGTAAATATACAAATAAATGAATTTCCGGGTGTTACATCCTAACTACCTTACAAAAAGATTTCTCCCCCAAAATCACTAGTAGGTGAAAAGATACGAGTATTGGGTTAGGATCGCATCCTTGTGCTCCCATGTGGCCTTGTCGACTCCATGAAACTACCAGCGCACTAAAACAAATGGAATCGCCTTGTTCCGCAACACCTACTCTTTTCAATCGATGATTTGGATGACATCCTCCACAAAGGATAAATCCTCTAAGAGCACCTTCGGTTGAACTGGAATCACTTGAGATGCATCAGCCAGACACTTCCTCAGCATGGAGACATGGAATACGTCGTGCATAGATGACAACTCTAGTGGTAGATCCAACCTATATGCAACCTTACCAATCATCTACGTGATCAGGTATGGGCCAATATAACAGAGAATCAACTTCCCATGCTTGTCAAATCTCATTACGCCCTTGCTCGGTGACACTTTGATAATATATAGTCTCCTACTAGAAACTCTAGCGGTCTTTGCCTCTAATCGATATAGCTCTTTTACCGACTCTATGTGGCCACTAGCTTGCTATGGCTCAGATTTACCTTGTCTGCGTACAAATGCACAATCTCAGGGCCAAGCAACTGACGTTCACTCACTTTGCTCCAACAAACAAGCGATTTGCATGGCCTACCACACAATGCTTCATACGGCGCCATCCTAATGCTCAAGTGATAGCTGTTGTTGTAGGCGAACTCAATCAATGATAGGTGGTCCTCTCAACTTTTTTGCAAATCTAGGGCACATGCTCTAAGCATATCCTTTAGCATCTTGATGGTCCTCTCTGTCTGACTGGCTGACTAAGGATGAAATACTGTACTGAAATTAAGCACGGTACCAAAAGCTTCCTATAAAGTCCTCCAGAACCATGAGGTAAACCTCGTGTCTTTGTCCGACATAATGGGCACAAGAACACCATGCAATTGAACAACTTTTGACATGTACAACTCTATCATTTGGTGCATTGGTAGATTCACTTAGACTACCAAGAAATGTGTGCACTTGGTCAGCCAATCCACGATCACCCACACAGTGTCGTTCTTCCTTATAGTGCGTGGCAAACCAATCACAAAATCCATGGAGATGTGTACCCAGTTCCACATAGGGATGTCTAAAGGCTGCAAAGTCCCACCAGGTCTCTCTTCATGTAGGCCACCAAAAATTTCTCTTCAAGTCCTAGTTCGTCTTCATACTCCTTGGGTGAATGGTGTACCTAAACCGATGAGTTTCATCGAACAATCTCTGCTTGGCCTCCTCATTCTGGGACACATAAAGTGCAGATCATATCTCAGCTCTTCATATGTCCCAACTGAGAAATGAGGCTCTCCATATGTCCATGGGTGAATGGTGTACCTAAACCGATCTAGAGGCTACTAGAGGCTCTCTACTAGCCTCTAGCTTTTCCAAGATAGCCTGAACAAAATGATCGAACTATTGATAGGTGACAATGAACTCCACCATCTTGGGGCAAACAGATAGGTTGACCACCCAAGTGCCAACCATACGATAAGCTTGCCTCTTAGGCCTACAGTCCACCAAATCCTCTAGCATGGTCCACTCTTTGAACATCAGGCTTGCCATCACATGCGTACGTCGACTCAAGGCATCGACAACCATGTTGGCCTTCCTAGGGTGGTAGGACAGATTATAATCGTAGTCCTTTAGATACTCCACCCATTTACATTGCCTCAAGTTGACGTCCCTCTGAGTGAAGATATTCTTTAAACTCTAATGATTAGTGAAGACCTCGAACTATTCTCCATACAGATAGTGTCACCACAGCTTAAGAGCAAACACTACAACATCCATCTCTAGATCATGAGTCAGGTAGTTCTTCTCGTGATCCTTCAGGTATGAGTAGCATAAGCTATGACATTGCCATGCAGCATCAGAACACAACCCAACTGCACACCACTAGCATCATTATACACTGTGAAGCCACCACTTCTAGAAGGTAGAGTCAACACGAGAATAAAGACCAAACGAGCCTTCAACTCATTGAAGCTTGCTTCACAATAGTGGGTCCAACCGAACAAAACACCCTTCTTAGTCAACTCTATCAAAGGCACGACTATGGAGGAGAAACCCTTGATGAACCTCTTAAAATAGCCCATCAAACCCAAGAAAACTTATGATCTCCATCACCATCTTGGGCCTTTCCCAACTACTCACCACCTCTACCTTGATAGGATCCACTCTGATGCCTTCTCTAGAAATCAAATGGTCGAGGAACATAACCTCACTTAGCCAAAACTAACACTTGGAGAACTTAGCATACAACTGATGTCACCTTAAAGTATCCAATACTACCCTCAAGTGTATGGCATGAGTCTCCACATTCGGGGAATAGACCAAAACATCATCCACAAACACCATTACAAACTGCTCTAGAAAAGGACTAAACATCCTATTCATTAGGTCCATAAACGTAGTTGGTGCATTGGTTAAGCTGAAGGGCATAACCATAAACTCATAATGACCATACTGTATCTAGTAAGTAGTCTTCTGAATGTCTAAGTCTCATATCCTGAACTAGTGATACCCTGACCTTAAATCAATCTTCGTAAATACAGAAGCAGATTGCAACTAGTCAAATAGGTCATCATTGTAGGGCAAGGAATACTTGTTCTTCACTGTGATCTGATTTAACATCTGGTAGTCAATACATAGCCAAAGGAAACCATCCTTCTTGTGAACGAACAAGACGACACTCCCCACAAAGAAACACTAGGCCTGATAAAACCCTTATCTAACAGCTCCTGCAACTGGGTCTTGAGCTCTCTCAACTTTGCTGGTTCCATATAGTAAGGAAACTTCGAAACAACACTAGACCTTGGAACCAGCTCGATCGAGAACTCTACTTCCCTATATGGTCATATGCTAGGCAAATCATCAGGAAACATGTCAGGATATTCACAAACTACAGAGATGCTATGAACACCCAACTTAGGAGAAGTGGAGGTAACTACACTAGCTAGATACCCCATACAACCCTTAACTAGCGACTTGTAAGTCTTCATTGCCAAAATAACAAGCTTAGGCTCACCCTGACACAAACCTTGAACAAAGATGGAACCATCTCCAAAAGACCCAAAATTTACTCTTCCCCTAGCATAGTCGATTAAAGTGGACTACTACGCTAACTAGTCCATGCCTAGTATGACATCTTACTCACTACAAGAAAAATTAGATTTTGCGAGGACAATGAGCGAGGACTTAGTGAGGAAGTGTCCTCGCAATATTATAACGAGGACATATAGCGAGGATTTTGTGAGGAAATTACCTCGCAATAATATAACGAGTTTTTTGCGAGGATTTTTTCTCGCAATGTCCTCGCTTTTCATTTAGCGAGTACATAGCGAGGAAATGTCTTCATTAAAGTCCTCACTAATTTAGGTATAAAATACCTTGACGTAGGACATTTAGTCGTCCACCTCTCTTACCCTAAATTCAGTCTCTTCTCCGCCTCTCCTCCTCGACGGTGCTCTGACCTCCTCGACAATGCGTCCTCGACGTTTTACTCATCCGTAAGGTCTTTTTCTGCATTGCACTACTGGTTGTGATTCATCTCATATTTATTTGTTTTTTGGTTGTGTGTTTGTTTCGTCCACACTCAATCTGATTATGGATGGCAACATGTAGTTTGTTCAGACTGATTGGATATCACATTCATTCCTTGCTTGATGAGTCTATGCAAGATGGTTTTCTTTGACTGCTTCCTCTCGTAATGATAAACAAAACAACTAGATAATTTTGTTGATCATAAACTGTCTACGACTGAACTTAATACACATACATAAAGAGTTGTTATAGAAGATCCTTGAGTGTGGTAGTTGGCCGGAAGACTGTCACTGCTCTACCCTGCACACAGATCAAACACAAGATCATATGTTAGTTCTCAATTAATCTTTGATATATGACAATTTCGACATTGTCCAACACGTGCACGGTCCGACAGCCACAACTACAACAAGGATGAACAGCAGCAGCAATGGTGGTGCCAGCAACCCCCACCTCGGTTTGTCGTCAGTCACACCTTCCTTCCGTTGTTGTTTGCAATTGCAATGTGCAAGGAGAGAACTGTCGGTGTCGTGCTCTAAGTAGTGTTTGGAGTGTGGATTGTGTTGGGGTTGCTTTTGGATTGTGAAATGTGATTGTCTCGAGAATTGACCAACAAATGGCCTTTTCTTGCACTGCCAACTTCCTCGTGACACCCACCTCCATGATCTTAATCTGGTGAATTGCACCGGTTTGAAACAAATTGCAGCTTCACGGGTTGCTACTGCTTGGATGTGGTTAGCTGCAATGCTTAGGAGCTCAGCATTTCCATATCTTATTTGGGTTTTTCCAACTACTTGTAATGGTGTTGGACATTTTAGTTCTATGAAACTATGACTACAGGTTTCAACTCATACATGGTCGCTATATCAGTCAAGGGCACTCTCATACATACTAAGCAAAATTATGGACTTGATGTTAACTGGATAGATCATGAAAAGAGATACGCAAGCCAAGATATATTTTAGGGTTTTTTTTTTTGGGGTTAAAATTTTTAAGAATGGTTAAAGCGGTTTGGGTGGCATTATACCTCTCAAGGAGCCCATTTTGAATCAATAAAATAAAATGTAATTTGAGGGTCTAGTCAAAGCTTCTGTTGTGGACTGTAATTTCTCCGTATGCAATATTAGTAGTCAGATTAGTCTATAGTTTTGATTAGTTTTATAACAACATGATGCAAGTGGGAAGCCGAGTGATGACTTGTGTGAGACCATTTTCTTGAATTCATCTCAGGCTACGTTTGAAGACAGATGAGAATGAACTTCATGGAGATCTTGAAGTTTCGTAGGGGTCGACCAACTTGCGAAACTTTATTGCAAATGGAACCTTAACATGTAGATGAAAACCCCATGTACTTCTTTATACCTTATTCTTTCAGATTTATTATTCTGTGAGAGGAAATATGCCCTTCATCCCAAAGCATGTGGCATCCAATAAAAGGCTGCCATTGGTGGTAGTGAGTTCAAAAGCCAGCAGCTTTAAAGGAGAACCGCAAGATTGAAAGGTGGTAGGTGGTTCAATAGAGAAACCACTTCACCTCAAGAAAGATCCATAACTTGTTTATGTCATGGCAAAGGTCTTTGCAAGGCCAACAAGAATGGAGAGGATACCAAGGATCATGTTGCCATCATCCACATAGTAGTTGGTTATTAGTGCATATTGCATTGATGTCCATGAGAAAGATGAAGCCCACAATTTTTTCATTCTTTCTTGCCAACAAAAGTGAGAAAAAAACGAGCATTTCATAGCTATCTGTTTCTTTCACTCGACAACTACTGATCTTCACCTTCTCCTGTAGTGTCTGTGCCACTCATAGATGTTTAATTTTATGCTTGTTTTATGGAGATTATGATGGCCATTGTTGAATTTTAGTCGGGAAGTTTGAGTTTTTTTTTCTTCCTATTCCTCTTATTGGTCGATGTGATCAGAGATTTCCTATTGGTTTTATTAGCTTGGTCGATTCTGATGTCCGAAAAATTTGTTCTATTGGTTCTATTGGTTTTATCACAACAATCATCATGTTTTTCTTTCAATCTAGACATATAGACATCTTATCATTTCTTTCTTTTGTAGAGAGAAATGTCTTGTCATCGTGATTAGATGTATACACAAGTCGTGGATGGAGAAGTGCGTATGAGTTTTTTGAATGGGGTTCAGGAGTTTGTGGAATTTGCATATAATCAAGGTCTGGGTATTGTGGAAAGTAATGGAAGGATTATATGTCCTTGTAGAAAATGTGCACTATTGAAAAAACAATTGAGAAGGGATGTTGAAATACATTTATGTAAGAAAGGATTTATGGAAAACTACAAGTGTTGGTTTAAACATGGGGAGGCCTTTCAAAGTTATGAGAAAGTTGCTCCTATTAGTACGGATCCCATTGTGGACATGGTTATGGACATGGCAGGTCCCGATTTTGATGCATCTGCTGATGAAGAGCCACATGGTGAATCTCAAGAGTTTTATGAGTTGTTAAGAAAGGCAAAGGAGCCATTATGGCCAGGTTGCAAGAATTACACAAAGTTATCGGCAGTGTCTGAGTTGTTG
>JAMKQA010006364.1:0-24038 GCA_024699735.1 Posidonia australis | reverse complement strand
CCTGGTTGGTGCGCCTAGTTGGTGTGCCTGCTTGGTGCGCCAACTTGGTGCGCCAACCCTGCTCAGATATTTTGATTGGGGCTCTGGCTAATGGGTTTGGGGCTCGGTTCAAGGGCTGATCACATCCAAAGCAATATAAGGATACTCATCTCTGGGTTACCTCAAAATCGAGGTGTCTACAGTAAAACTATGCAACTATAATCATGATATATCCAGGAACAAACACCAGAAAAATCAGAGCCCATGGCAATCAGGAGAACATGCAAATCATGATGCAAAACCTACTATTTTCATCTTGTGACTAGACTGGTGCGTTAGCCTGGTGCACCAGGATGGTGTGCCAGTTATGTGTGTCAGTTATGTGTGCCAGTTATGTGTGTCAGTTTCGTGCACTCCAAGTACTCTGTTTCAGACAGCGATCTAATTTCAGAGCCTGGGCAGGATGCGTGCAACCGACTATGCTAATGACTATTCAAGGGGCTAACTTGGATGCTAAGGGATGCAACCAAACTAATCAAATAAGATCAAAACACTCCTCTCTTTCTTTCCCTATCTTTGCACTTTTACGGGTTCTCTCAGATTGTTACAACTTGTGGTGGGTTTGGGGGTGCGTGGGGATGTCCTAAATGACTGAAAAAATGTGGGAGGTCTAAATGACATGTGAGTGGTGTGCCACAGTCCATACTCATTGGCCGATAACCTCATAGGGGCCTTGATCCACCATAAAAAGACCAAACAGTGCAAATAAACACACAAAGTAAACAAATAGTGCAAGCACTCTTACAAATAGCATACATGAATCATCATCAAGATAAATAAACAGTGTAAATGATCAAACTGAACCGTGTATAACCAAGCCACAGTCGAGTTCATAGCATGATATCTTATTCAAAACAGCCTAGTGAAAAGAAAGACAAAGACATGAGTTAGGGAGGTACCTGAGGTGTTTCTCTCCTTTGGTGGCTCGAGGTGTCTCCTTCTCGTTGCTTTGGACATGGCTGAGGATGCTTAGGGATGCTCTGGAGGTAAGTGCACTGGTTGCTAAGAGAGTCTGCAGTGAGGTGCATAGGTTGCTTTTAAAGGAGGTGAAGATGTAGAGTCTTGGGATGCCAAAAGCCTTGGAAACCAGCAGACTGACGTAGGCTCGTAGGAGAATAATAAAATAGATAAAGGCTAAAGAGTCCACTCATATATATGGAGGTTACAAGTGGAGAAAATGAACAGCCAACAACCAGCACCCTGGAACAGAGTTGTGCGCCAGCTTGGTGTGCCATATAGGTGCGCCAAGATGGTGCTCCACATTGGTGCTCCATTATGGTGCTTCACATTGGTGCTCCAGAATAGTGCTCTCCACTTGGCTGCCTGGATTATTGACTAGACCATGGACTTGCAGTCGTGGTTTTGTGTGATGATCTCGGGCTAATCAAAATGTCAGATAGGACTTGGATGTGGTTAGGCCTGCCGTGTCCGAAGCAACACCCTTCTGGAGAGTCTATCCATGAGCCACCTCAAAATCAGGATGTCTACACAAGGTGGACCTTATACGGAAGAGATTGCTAGCTACACAAAGTTGATAGAAGAGCTATGTAGATAGGAGGCAAAGACCATTAGAATTCGAAGTAGGAGTCCTTGTTTTCCTGAAAGTGTCACCAACCAAAGGTGTGGTGAGGTTTGGGAAATGAGGTAAGCTAAGCCCTCGCCACATTGGGCCATATCAAATTCCTAGAAGGGTTGGTGAGGTAACATACAAGTTGGATTTACCTTCAAAGCTGTCGAATGTGCAGAGTGTCTTCCATGTGTCCATGCTAAGGAAGTGCTTGGCAGGCATCTCCTAGGTGATACCAGTGCAGCCAGAGGAGCTTCAAGAGGACCTATCGGTTGCAGAGGATGTAGTGTAGATTTTAGAATGGAAGGAACAAGTCCTCAGAAGCCAAATGATTCCCCTTGTATTGGTTCAGTGACAATACCATGGCTTGGAGGAGGCTATCTAGGAGAGTGAAGAGGATGTTCAGAGGCAGTTCCCCCACTTGTTTTATTAGAAGTGAATTTCAGGGATGAAATTCTTCTTAAGGGCGATAGGATGTAACATCCACGCCCAGTTTGACCTGACTATATTTTTGGCTTCATAGATCGGCAGACCGATTATCCAGAGTAATGTATTATTATTTGTTGTAATCTGGATAGTTTGTAAATTTATATTGATCTATGTGGTAATTCCTCTTTTATAACAATAATTATCTCTAGAATTTTCCCCACTATGTGGTATCTTGGTGTTTTGTAACCCACGTGTATATGTAGCACTAGAACGTGAGCTGAGTCAACTCAGCATAGTACTGCACAGCCCGCACTGCCAATCACTGTGCTCTTTCCCCTGCCTACAGCCTTACACCATACCGTCTCACTGATTCATCAACATTTTTGACGACTGTTGGTGGCAAGCTGCGACAAATGGTGGCAACTATAAAGGGGAGGAGGAGATGGCATTGGAACGGTAGCCTAGAGAAGGAGAGGGCTATGCCAGAAAGGGAGAAAGTGGGGAGGAAATCCAGAAAGAAAAGAGAGAGAGAGGGCTAGGGACAGAAAGGAGGGAACTGTGGCCACCAGAGGTGGAGGAAGACTCGTTGGAGGTCGGGCGAGCTCGAGAGACATCAATGGCTATGGTGGGCTTGCTGGATAGGGCGAGGGTTCACTAGAGACCTCGATCGGGTATGCGTCCCCTCCGATTTCCCTTCTCTATTAAACCTAATTATGAATGGATGATGCAAATTTTTGTTTAAAATCATGAAAAATGGTTGGAGTAGTTAGATTTGAGAATGTTTGGCATATCCATGTTTTTTTGTAATTTATCAAGTGAATTTGATGGATATTTCGTGGAATTTCCATAATCATGCTATAATGGATTTAAATGAGTTCTTCGTCTTTTGATTTTGATATCTTGGTCTACACTTAATGGATTTAGATGAAATATGTCCCAAATGAAAGTAAACTTGAAATACTAGATTTGAGTATTTTTGCAAGTGTAGACATCCCGATTATTTTTCTCGATTAGTAGCCAGCTCCTCTAGCAGAATCTGCTTCGGATGGTTGGTCGACACAACCACTTTCATCATTCAAAACCCCGCTTAAAACCGAATTCATTCCAACATAACCTAAACACAGCCCAAAATCAACCTCTCAAGCCCACTGATGCCTTGGATTCTTGGTGGACTGGGCTTGCTTTCTTTACTTGAGAACTGTCTTTGGACGACGGCAGCCCAATAGCACGATACAAGTGTGCGGTAGTGTTGCGCGGTTGCCCTGGGTAAGTATCAATGAGCGAAGGTTAGACTCATCCATTCACCTTTGGTCCATTGGACCCTTGCCTCTCATTGGCTGGCATGGATATACGTGTGTCCAACTCCCTATCCAAGCCATGATGCCTCCTTTAACCGTTTTATTCCCTATTATGTCCCCTTGATCAAATCCCAACTAGAGGATGGGAGTGGTTAAGGATTAGTGGCCCAAACTCACAGCACCCACCTATTTAAACCCAACTCGTCCCCTACAATGAGAATCTTGCTTGCTTCTCACTCCCTCACATGCACTAAACACTAGCTTTGCTCCCTAAGCTCTTGCTTCACTCCCAAGTCCCACACCGGTCATTGATTTTCCTCTGAAAATCTAGTGGTTGTCTATCCGTTACCTACACTACCTGACACTCCAGTCTCTTCCACAAGCAACCGTAGTCCACCAAACTACTCCCACACCCTTGTCCAAGCAAAACCAGTGACCCACCGTCGTCTCCACAGCACCTTTGTCCCATTATGGCTGTCGACCATCGGTTCTCGTCCGTCTCCAAAGAAGCACAACCAACAGAACAAGGGAGATACATTCTGATGCTCAATAGGTACTCTTCTCCTTCCCTAACCGTGTTTCCATTCCAGAATTGTTGTGTTACTATTAGTTGTAGCCTTGTGCATAATTTGCTTTCCTTTTCTCTTTGCATCTCATCGACGGAAGGCCACCGACCCATGTGAGGTCGACAGCCCTTGAACGTGTGGTCCAGTTTGTCCAATGGCATCCCTTCTCTTCCCCTTTATCCACCCATGCTGTCCAATACTCCATCTCAGTCCCTAGCCGTCTCTGATGGTCAGACAGAGGAGAGTGTCACCGGTGTAACCCAACTGGATGGAGGGAGAGGTCTGTACATGTGCATTCGATTTAGTCGCCTCTCGAGTCTTCTCCACACTCCTCTCAAAGTCCTTGGAATGCCCCTGAGGACTGAAGGACTCCACCGGCCTTGTCCATGGCCGACGAAGGACGTCGAATCCGACGTAAATGACTAGAGGTGGAGGGGACGGCCCAGGTTATTTTAATCTGCATTGATTGTGTTTTCTTGTCCATGCTGTAGGATCGAGTGGCTTCTCAAAAGGAGGGGTGAATAGAGAATAATATTTTTTCTTATGTTTACTTAGTTAATTTTAATTACAACAAAGTTAATTATGACGATATGATGGAGATTTGTTTATAATACTTAAAACAAGCAAGAAGGAAGAAGAGAGACAATGAAAACACAACTATTTATAGTGGTTTGGCCAAAATGCGGCCTAGTCCACTTCTCAAGAATCTTCTAGAGATTTTTCCTTAATCTTAAAGTAAGAACTTACTTGTGTTGATAGTCCTACTAACCCGAATCTGGCTCCTTCCACTTCTTACACTCAGAGAAGCTAGAATCCTTTTTCCTTGTAGCTTTACAATTGAATATCACTTTCTCTTTTACAACTCACATAGCACAATTGAAATCTCTCTTACAAATCAAGGCTAGTGGAGTATGGATGGGAATATAGCTCAATATGTAGTATAGTAAGCAAGAATATGAATGTAGTATCTCTTCCATGGCTTATAGAGCTTCTATTTA
Organism: Posidonia australis; assembly: GCA_024699735.1. Lineage (NCBI taxonomy): Eukaryota > Viridiplantae > Streptophyta > Magnoliopsida > Alismatales > Posidoniaceae > Posidonia > Posidonia australis. The sequence continues at coordinate 19,141 of JAMKQA010006364.1, read as the reverse complement.
TAGTGTTAGGACCTTGCAATTCTGTGTCTAATGGCTAGTTCAACAGTCTACAATGGCTAGTTATTCGAAATGCCGCTCTAAATTCGGAATATTGTTTCTACTCTGAAATATGCTTTTCACAACTAAATTGGTATGTCGAAAACTCCTGATTCGGTATGCCAAAATTCCTCGGAGTGTTGAATTACTTTCTGCTTCCATCCGCTATTATTTGATTTTCGGTGTGCCACGTGATGTACCGAATTCTCCTAGTTTGGTATTTCGAAATTTTTCAAAGTGTCAATTTTTATCCTTCTTTCAATTTTTATCCTTTTTCTCCATCCATCATTCTTATACATTTAACTATTACATCTATTTCAAATACAACACATTTTCATCCATGAATACACTCATAACTTCAATCTTGGAGTACAATCCTTTTTGTCTACAATACATTTTCTCAAAAAAACGAATAAATGAAAGTATAAATATAAAATCCATTTTGTAATTGGTTATCATCAAAATATATCTTCATATTTTCAACACGTGCATGATCCTTCTTCATTTCTGGATGCTTGCTTTGTACTTTTCTGTACTTTTGTGGTTTGGAGAAAGCGATGAAGGTCGACCATTTGTTGCACTTTTTGGATCTCAGGTCGATACCATGTGCTAGACGCGTGGGTACCCTGGTCTAGAGCACGGGCCGACTAAGCCCCCTCTTGTTTATTGATCTCTTGATTTAGTCTTGAAATAAGTTTAGCTTTTCTGAGATCTCTGCTTATTGCTCTTCCATGTCGTGCTTTTGGTTTCTGGGTTTGGGCCCATTTATTGGTTTTTTGGATGATGAGAGATTTGATGATCGGAGCCTGTCCTAGTTCCGTGGTGGACCTGTGTGGTCCACTTGTGTGCAAATTCTAGGGACTTTTGGCTTCATCAGACCGTGTCCTTTGTTTCCTATCCGTGTTGCTTGTACCCTTAATCATGTTTTCTTCTCAATACTCTCTACTTATCCAAGTTTTAGTATGCCATCATTGTGTTTTGGTCTTTAATCTTGCATGTTCCTTAACTTCGCATCATCTAGCTTGAATGGCAAACATGAATTGGCATATACATGCCTATATAGCCATACATATGGTCGAATAAGCTAAGAAAGACTGATTTGTTAGGCGTATGGGGGTGCCTAACACCTTCCCCATGCATAATAGGTGTTTTTACCCTTTCTCTGGCTCGTATCGGCCCTTGTATTGCATTCATTAGTACAAATTCCCTTTTTGTTTTTCTGATTGAGTTTTGTTGTTTGTTTTGTTTTTGATTTTCCTCGTCTTCCAGTTTTCTCTCTTAATAGACTAGTTGGTGACTCCAATTTTTCTCCTTTCCTTATCCATTCGTGTTTTGTAATGTTTCTCCCCTTTTGAGGAGCATACTTCCCTCAGATTCTCCATTTTTGTCGTGACCACACCAGTCTTCGTAAGTTTGGCTTTTCTCATGACAGACTCATGGGGTTCCCCCGGGGCAACTCTGGTCACAACCTCTTTAGCTGGTGACTCTACTGGGAATGTGAGACTCTAACTTTCATTTTACCTTGTTCTTGTTTGTGCAGCATTGTTTGTGTGTTTGCTCATTCATGCTGGCTTTATTTGATGCTTGATATGCCTTTTGTGGTGTGATTGTCTTATTTACACAGATGCTATGTCACTACACCTACACATGCCATGATATCATGCCTTTTGATTTGATATTTGTTTCTTTCTTCACAAACATGACTCATGACACTACCACATGCCATACACATGTCTTTTGATTGATGTGTGATGAATGCATGCCATGTTGCTTGATTTTCTTCCCCTTTTGTAATCATTAATCTAGGACAATTACAGACTTGTTTGCCTCCCTTTCTTGTTAAGTTAAAAGCTTGCAAGAGAAATAAGAAACCTAGGTAAAACTAGAGATAAAACATTCATTCCCCATTCACGGTTTAATAAAATTCAAGTAAAAAACATCAAATCATATTTTCATGCTTGAAGCATATAAGATCATGCATTCTCTCACCTCTAAGTCCACCAACAGTAGTGAAGGATAGTCCCGGTCTGTCATTCTATTGCTATTGGCATAGGATGGAATACCGGTCTATCCCTCTTGTCCGGAGTCGTGTCGGTGTTAGTAGAGGGTACAACCCATGCTTTGGCAAGGTCAAGGCTCCAACGTACCATGGTTCCATAGCTTTGGTATGGGGCAGGACCTTACTTTCTAACTTTGAGTCGAAGACCCGAGAACCCATGAGAGAGTCCGGAGTAGACAACCTCTTAGGATACACTTAGTTGGTGAGAGAGAGCATGTTAGACGCATTCATATGCATGTGTGCCACTAATGCCACCTTAACAACTTGTTTTTTGTCCTTGTCTCCAGTTTTGATACCTGTTCTTCTTGCTTGCTCACAAGTATCTTGGTGCAAGATCCTTGGTTGGAACTCGAGACTCTCTATCATGGGCGGCCTCCCATGGTCTTCCTCTTTTTTTCCCGAGCTATTTGTCACTTTAGACGATAGCTTGTCCTAGAGCTCGTGCGCTTGTGTTTCGCCGTAGCCTTGTCTGTTCTGACTTGTGGTCTGTCATGGTCCAATAGACAAGCAAGTCTCCTGTTGTTGTCTTAAAGGAGGTCTCGAGTTCGGCTCCATATTCTCCTACTTCTGTTGTCTTGAAGGGGGGTCCTGAGTTTGGTTCCTTCTTCTCTCGCTTTCGTTGTCTTGAAGAAGGTCCCGAATTCGGCTCCTCCTTCTCTCACCTCGGCAGCTCCTTCCTCCCATGCATTCCACTCCAGGGTGCATGTGGACTCTATACCTACCTTTCTAAGACAACGATAGACATAGGTCAACCTAGGTCCAGTCATCAAGTCTTTGACGGTGACCATCACACGGGTTCTAGAGGTACTACTAGTTGCACCCCTTTCCATGGGCTCTCCTCTTTCAGGAGTCTTGTCGACTGCTGCTATTTCCAGTTTAGGGTCCATCCCTTTATCGTTTTTGCCCTCTGACCTATCCTTTGACAGGTCTCCGGCCATGCAAGCTCAACATCTAAGGGCTTTGGCTCAGAAACTATAGGACATGGCCCTCTCTCTTGATCCTACTGTCTGTCTTCCTCCTTTTGCCCCTCCCAGTGCAGCCCACTTTAGCATTGCAGGCTCCCTCCATTGCACTTCCGTCGTTACCATCGTCCTAGTTCCTCACTGCTCCAGCAATGGGGGTGTCACCTATGCTTCTTGTACCATCACTGCACTTTTCACGACACACAACTCCATCACCTAGTGCCCAACCCTTGTGTTTGGCAAGAGTACAACGTTTCTCGAGCCTATTGCTCAAAGTCGTACTGGTGCCACAGTTGTTACTCCCTTACTCTACACCACATACGGCACAACATACTTCGGGTCCACCTCTACATCAGATCCATGTACCTTCATGCATGTCATCACCAAACACTACACCGCAACACAGGTATGATGGCCCTTACGCTTCGACACCAGGAAACATAAGGGTGGATTCGGAGGAGCGCACACGTGTAACCCATACAGCATACGTGGACCCTGCTTTAGTTGCACCAATCTCAGCGGCAATGACCTCGAATGCCCTCCTAGCCAAGATCGATGATCTAGAGAGGGTACTTCATCAAGTGCATGGGGTGAGCCAAAACTAGTGGCACACACTACACATACACACATACACCTCACACATTGCACACACACCCTCCACCATCGAGTCGATGCACCACGTTGTGCTAGCTCGGCAAGGACAACAACCCGAGCGAAAGCGAGGCCATCGCACTGAAAGCGACTTCATTTCGTTGGGTGGGCCATTGAGTGCCATCTTCTCTCAGGTTGTGTCATTTCTAAGGCTCCGGATCCTCGTCCACCACCGAACCCACTTCCAAGGTGGTATGACACAAGCGCGAATTGTAATTATCATCAAACCAGGGAGCACTCGACTGACACGCTCTCCAAGATGTTGTTTAGAGCTTGTTTGACAACGATGTCGTTGTCGTCAGCATGCAGGACGCAGCAGCAGCACAAACACCTGCACTTGCACTACTTTCACACCTAGCTCCACGAGCACTATGCACACACTTCCTATCGTCAAGTCGGTGTGTCACATCGTGCCAACTTGGCAGAGACTACAACTAAGGAAAAAGCAACCTTGTCATGCCGATAGTGACTACACTCCTCTTGTAGAGCCACTGAGTGTCATTTTCCCATAGGGTGAGTCAATTTTGAGGCTCCCAAACCCTCGTCTGCTACTGAATTCTTTTCCCCACTGGTATGACATGAACGTGTACTGTGCCTTCTACCGTCGTGCCAGACATTCGATGGATAACTGCATCACTTTGAGAGATGCTATTCAAAACCTAATCAACTGAAAGGTCTTCAGTGTTGCCTCGTAGGAGGCGAGACACACACATACACCTTCACACACCGTACACACACACTCCACCGTCGAGCCGGAGCATCATACCGCACTAGCTTGGCAAGGACTGCAATCTAGGAGAAGACCACGCCACAAAGAATGTGATTTTATGCCTTTAGGCGAGCCCTTGAGTGCTGTCTTCTCTCAGGTTGCATCACTCCTACAGCTTCTGATGGTTCACCCACTACCAAGTCCCCATCCACCATGGTACAAAGTGAACTTATATTATAGTTTTCATCGGGCCTCGGGCCACTCTACTGACAACTGCTTCACAATGTGGAATGCTGTATAGGATATGATTGATCGAAAGGTCATCAGCGTCAGTATGCAGGAAGCTACGCCTACACCGACACCAACACTTGCACACCCTAGTGTAGTCGGCCTCCCCCTGTCCGAGCTTGCAAGCACTGAAGATACCAGAACCTTGAGGGTTTATTTTCTTTCCCCTAGATCTTTCCTAAGGGACCCCTTTGATCTCATCAGCTTTGATCCTTTGCCTGTCGCTTCTCAGCTTTGTCTGGTGGCACTTGCTTGCGCCATTCCTATTCCTGTTCCTTTGCGGGAGGCCTAGTCCAAGGTTTGCCAGCTTGCAGCGCACCGATCTGACCCAGAGTGTGTGGATACCTTGGACCTCAACTAGATGCAGTAGATGCAGCTGATCAGAAGAATAGAAAAATCAGAAAATCAGAAAACAACATCTTGGATATCCACCTTTGTCCGATGACAAAAATTGGAAAGCTTGCTTGCATCGAAATGGATTGCCCCTTTTCTTAGTTGGCACTACTCAGATGACCAAGTAGCGAGGGAGCCACCATCCATCAAACCCTACACCTCCAAGAGGAAGATAAAATGCTAGGTTGATTGAGTGAGTGAGCCAAAAAAAAGGAAAAAAAATACATCCACACGGGTATAAAAGAACAAAGAAGACAGAAGGTGAAGATAGAAGTCAGCCAAAGAGCAAGAGGCATGTAGCGCTACTCTACACCTACCATAACTTGAGAAGAGACGGAGCATGCCCTCCATACCATCGAGGGATTGGCCTACCCTCCTGCAATAAAAGCCTCCAACCAAAACCAGGTACTTATTACTTCCAAAAGAGAGAGACTGTATGTCTCTAAGGGAGTAAAAAAAAATTAGTGATCTCAAAAGAGTAGGTATAGGACCCTAAACAGTTTGGCATGGAGTCCAGTCCATCACACCACCTTAACACAGTGAGCCACAATGCCACCACTCATCCCACGAGAGCCACCTACAGCTTGTGAGTTTTCGTGGGGTCAGTCGAGTTAAAGGCGTCTTCCTCTTTTAATAGGCATGAAGCTTTCTAGCCTAACTGAGGGCAAAACAATCAAATCATCAAATCATTAAACAATCAAAACATCAAATCATCAAAACATCCAAAGCCATCAATCAATCAAACATCAAACAATCAAACCATAAAAACAATCAAATTGTCAAACTGTCCAACCAAACAAACAAAACACAAAAACCAGAATTACATCTAATCAACACAGGACATCTATCTACCTGAACAGTAGTAAAAGCCAACCAAGATCATTTAGTGCACATGCTTGCAAATAATCATAGCCTCATGCATAAACGATTGCTTGCTTAAACCTCTATCGCTTGCTCAGGACTAACCCTATAGGTACCCATTCAACATCAAACCAAGGGCATGTCAGCTACCCTCTGGCTAGGATCCACACATCAACTAGTGACTACAATGAGCAACGCACCACATACAAAACAACAGCTTCAGCTGCAACCGGTGATTGGCGTCCAAGCACACGACAAGCACAACATCAGCAACTAGCCAACACACAACCTCAGCTTTGGGTCGCACGACATCTACGATCTAGGGTACACTCACAAGCGAGATCTCCTTGGTAATACATCTCTGGCTAAACCAACTAGTTGGTCCCCTGCATTCCCTCGTCCCTTGCCTTTTCCGTGGTAGCTCATCTCGATACCAAGGGCATAAATTTCTTCTATCCTGGTATCTCCTCGACCTGCCCTCCCATCCTGGTCCAACATTGTCCTCTCAATACCAGGGGCATGTCAGCTGCTTCATGGTATTGTCCCCTTTGGTATTAGGGGCATGTTGGCTATCTTTTGGTATCAACTTATATGTTCATGTCTCCCTTTTTTTTCTACCAACTTGGTGCCCGGTTCATCAGCCTGATAATTGTGCTTTTTTCCTTTTTGGCTTGGTGCCCGATTCATCCAGTTGATAGCCTTTGCTTGCCAGCTTGGCACCTGGTTTGACTGGCCGATAGTTGTGCTTTTTTCTTTTAGCTTGGCGCCCAGTTCGTTTGACCAATCACCTTTGTTTGCCAGCTTGGCGTCTGGTTTGACTGGCTGATAGCTGTACTTTTTCTCTATTGTCTTGGTGCCCTATTCGTCCAGTCGATCACCGTTGTTTTCCAGCTTGGCGCTCAGTTTGACTAGCTAATAGCTGTGCTTTTCCTTTAGGCTTGGCACCCGGTTTGTCCAGTCGATATCCTTTGTTTGCCAGCTTGGCGTCCGATTTGACTGACTGATAGCTGTGCTTTTCCTTTCGACTTGGCGCCTGATTTGTCTGATCGATAGCCTTTGTTTGCCTACTTGGCGTTTGGTTTGACCAGTCGATAGCTGTGCTTTTTTTTTTTTGCTTGGCTTTTGGTTCGTCCGGTCGATAGCCTTTGTTTGCCAACTTGGCACCCGATTTGATCGATCGATAGCCATGCTTTCCTTTTTGTCTTGGCGTTTGGTTCATCCGACCAATACAGCACAGTATCGCACAGCTTGCATTGCCAACCATTATGCTCTTTCCCCTACCCGTAGCCTTACACCATAGCATCTCGCCGATTCATCGAGATTCTTGATGACTGTTGGTGGCGAGCAGCGACAAATGGTGGCAGCTATAAAGGAGAGGAGGAGATGGCATTGGAATGGCAGCCCAGAGAAGAAGAGGGTTGTGCCAGAAAGGGAGAAAGCAGGGAGGAAATCTGAAAAAGAAAGAGAGAGAGGGCCAAGGGTAGAGAGGGGGAACTGTGGCCGTTGGAGGTGGAGGAAGACTTGTCGGGGGTTGGACAAGCTTGAGAGACATCAGTGGCAGTGGTGGGCTTACTGGAAAGGGTGAGGATTTGCCAAAGACCTCAATTGGGTACGCGTCCCCTTCAATTTCCCTTCTCTATTAAACCCAATTATGAATGGATGATGCAATTTTTTTTTAAAATCATGAAAAATGGATGGAGTAGTTAGATTTGAGATTGTTTGCCATATCCATGTTTTTTCGTAATTTATCAAGCAAATTTGATGGATTTTTTGTGGAATTTCCATAATCATGCTACAATGGATTTAAATGAGTTATTCGTCTTTTGATTTTGATATCTTGGTCTACACTTAATGGATTTCGATGAAACATGTCCCAAATGAAAGTAAACTTGAAATACTAGATTTGAGTATTTTTGTAGGTGTAGACATCCCAATTTTTGTTCTTGATTGGTAGCCAGCTCCTCTAGCGGAATCTGCTTCGGATGGTCGGTCGGCACAACTACTTTCATCACCCAAAACCCCACTTAAAACCTAATTCCATCAAACATAAACCAACATAACCTAAACACAACCCAAAAGCAACCTCTCAAGCCCACTCATGCCTTGGATACTTGGTGAACCGGACTTACTTTCTTTGCTTGAGAACTATCTTAGGACGGTTGTGGCCCGATAGCGCGACACAAGTGCGTGGTAGCGTTGCACGGTTGCCTTGGGTCAGTATCAACGAGTGAAGGTTAGACTTGTCTATTCACCTTTGGTCCACTAGACCCTTGCCTCTCATTGGTTGGCATGGATCTACATGTGTCCAACTCCCTATCCAGGTCATGAAGCCCCCTTTAGTCATTTTATTCCTTATTATATCCCCTTGATCAAATCCCAACTGAAGGATGGGAGTGGTTGAGGATCAGTGGCCCAAATTCATAGCACCCACTTATTTAAACCCAACTTGTCTCGTACGAAGAGAATCTTTTGCTTGCTACTCACTCCTTCACGTCCATTGAACACCAGCCTTGCTCCCCAAGCTCTTGCTTCACTCCCAAGTCCCTTGCTAGTCTCAGATTTCCCTTCAAAAATCCAACGGTTGTCCATCCATCACCTCCACTACCCAACACTCCTGCCTCTTCCACAAGCAACCGCAGTCCACCAAACTACTCCCACACCCTCGTTCAAGCAAAACCAGTCACCCACCATTGTCTCCATAGCACCAATGCCCCATTCCTGTCACCGACCATCGCTTCCCGTCCGCTGTTGGACAAGCACAGCCAACAAAACAAGGGAGATACATTTCAGCACTCAATAGGTACTCTTGTCCTTCCTTAATCTCGTTTCCATTCCAAAATTATTGTGTTACTGTTAGCTATAGCCTTATGCATTGTTTGCTTTCCTTTTCTCTTTGCATCTCGCCGGTAAGAAGCCATTGACCCATGTGAGGCTGACGGCCATTGAACGTGTGGTTCGGCTTGTCCAATGACATCCCAGCTCTTCCCTTTTATCCACCCATTCCGTCCAATGCTCCAGATCAGTCCCTAGCCGTCTCTAATTGTTAGACGGAGGAGAGTGTCATCGACGTAACCCAACTGGATGGAGGGAGAGGTCCGTGCATGTCCATTTGGTTTGGTCGCTTATTGAGTCTTCCTCACACTCCCCTCAAAGTCCTTGAAATGCCCTAGAGGACTGACGGACTCCACTAGCCTTGTCCATGGCTAACGAAGGACGTCCAATTCGACGTAAATGACTAGAGGTGGAGGGGACAGCCCAAGTTGTAACACCTGAGCTTGATTATCCATTCTTAATTGTAAACCATGTAATTAATTGTGATATTGTATAAATGGTTAATTAATGGATAATCTGGTGTTTCTAGTGTGTGTGGAGGTTTGTTAGCTTTCTGTGCACTTGTTTGTGGTTGTGGGACCAATGTGGAGTCTAATCAAAAGATGCACAGATGCCTTGATCTACGTTCCAATCCTTTTCTCCTTTATCTTTCCCTTTTCTTTTCTTTCCTCTCTCCCCACCCCTGATGTGCAAGTTTCCTCCTTCTTCCCTTACTTTCCTTCCTTCTTTCTTCTCTCCTCACCTGTGCCAACATAGAAAACCTGTGCTGTCTCGTCCCCTCTGTTGCAAGGGTGATGGGGCCGGAAGTCGGCATGATGCAGGGAGGAGGGGGAGATAAAGAGGAAAGTGGAAATAAGATGTGTGGTTTAGCTAGAATTAGACTTGTGCATTGTCTTCAAATTCTAGCGACAAATGAGGATTTTGTTTTGACCAGTTGCCAACCAATAAATATGGTTTTGTTTTGAGCCCTGTGAGGTCCTATATTTTAGGCTGGATCTGGTCGAGAATATAGATTTCTTGGAATGCATAAAAAAGTTTTAAAGATGCATAAATTGAAAAAGAAAATGTGAGCTTTTGAAAAACGCATGTTTTGGATAGAGGATTCCAAATGTTTTAAAAACAAATGATGTTTTGGAATGGATTTTGAAAACCACATTTTGTAATAGTCTAGACTTGTGTTTTCTCGCTGTTTTGCCATGGTTTTCTGTGTGAGGCACGTACTAGATGACTTGGATGTCACTCATGCATGCTTTGTGTGGTTTCAAGTGAAGGTGGTGTAGTCCAGTTCTAGTGCTCGTATGGGAGCCACTAGCCGCACATTGTTCTTGGAGGTGAGTCTTAGTTAGTTGCAGTTGTTTAATTAATGTTGTAGTTATTGTTATTGCTTATTGTATGATAATTTAGGTAGTGTACTTGGGTTGGGGGCGTTACAGAATGGTATCAGAGCTAAGGTTATACCTAGTGCACAGGCTTGGTGATGTCTGGTCTAGTGACTCCATGGGACTGCATAGTAGAGGATATTGCACCTGATTTTGGTTGCTGTCTTCCCTTGTTGTGCTAGCAAGAAGATGTCTCATCATGGTCGTAACCGCGGAAAGGCCCCAGTGCTTGACTCTGAGGTGGGAAAGAGCAATGCTTGGTGGGGCATGCAACGGGAATTTGGCAAGATGATATGGGGCTTCGCCCAATCCTTTAGTAGCAGTAGTAAGGATGACGCGAAAGGAGACCCATGGGTCAAGTAGTTCCGCCAATTGGGCGTGCCTACATTAGATGGGTGCGGCACACTAGAGGAGTGTAAGGCTTGGTTCCTGGAGGTAGAGAAGATCTTAGAAGGGATCAAGTGTCTAGCTGAGAAGTGGGTCCAAATTGCAGCATTTTAGCTCAAGGGCATCATAGATTAGTGGTGGAGGGCTATGTGTTGTACCAGGTTTCCGAATGTGGACCTACTAATGATCTCTTAGGAGAAGTTCCGATAGGTATTTTATGAGAGGTTCTTCCCTGAGCATGAGAGAGACAAGCTAGACAAAGAATTCCAAAACCTGAAGCAGGGAAGCTTGACTGTGGCTGAGTATGAGTCGTCCTTCCTTCGACTGGAGTAATTCTCTTAGTCTATGGTTTCCGAAAAGAACAGAGCCAAGAAATTTATGGAAGGACTTAACCCAGCACTGAGGTCCAGAGTCATTGGCTTCCGGTGTGCTCGTGCAGTGTGTCGGTGGCTGAGACGTGCTGGTGAGCACACTCCCAGCTATTGCGTGCGCAGACTTTATAAGCCGCACCGCACTCCCCTACTACTCGTCATCGTCTTCTCCTTCTTTCTTCTTCTTTCCTCCTCCACCGCGGGCATGCATCTCTCCTTCCCCACCTCCCTCCCCTTCCCTTCCTCCCACTCCTCCTTCTCCACCCCCCATTTTCTCCTTTCCCCCATCCTCCCCTGCCTCCTCTGTTTCCTTCTTTCACGTGCCGACACACACATAGAGAGAGAGAGAGAGAGAAGCTGAGCCACTGTGGTGGCTCGTGGTGGTGCGTGGAGCTCGAGCGGAGTGCTCCTGTGGTCGTGGTGTGGCCGTGGTCGTGCAAGGTCGACTAGAGATCGCCGGAGGTCGTTTCAAGTACCTATCCCCTATTTAATGTGTAGAAATCATGTAAAATGATAGAAATGCTTGGGATGCATGTAATCTAGGCTAAATTTAATGTTTTAGAATTTTTGAGAATTTATTGTGGCATTTATGGATATTTATGGCGGTTGTGTGTTTTGGGTCATTTTGACCCTTCTGCCTTTGCGACTTTATATCTTGATGCATGGTGAATGGATTTTGGTTTTGTTTGTGTGAATTTGGAGTAGACTTGATGGTCTACATCTTATGTTTTATGCAAGATTTTTGGTTTTTGTTTAGGAGGTCCGATCGGAGGTTCCAGTTGGGGTGATTTTGGACTGTAGGGTTTGGGTCGTTTTCTGTTTTTTGCAGAATTCGGCATACCGAACCATTTCACGATATGTCGTTTTTCTATTAGATTAGGTCCTCTGGTCAAAATTCGGTCGTCTGATTTTGGACGGTCGTCCAAATCAGAAGATTTTGGTCAACCGAACCATTTTCGGTATACCGATTTTGGCCTGAGTGTTGACCGTTGACCTGATTCGGTCGACCGATCCAGATCGATCTACCGAACCAGGGATTTTCGACATACCGAACCTGTTTTCGGCATGTCGAATCTAGGCCCAAATATGTTTATAAAATGTGTTTCCCCATGGGCTTTCTGGATTGCTGTGTTTTGTCCAATTGAGAGGGACTGTGGGTCATCAGTGGTGGCCTCCTAGGACCCCTGATGCGTCGTTTTACTGTTGTTTTGGAAGAATTTTCAAAGATATGAAAAATGATTTTGGAAAATGGATTTCATGGAAATAGTTAGCCTGTTTTGGAAAATGTTTTCCTAGTTTCTTATGTGTGGATCGAGACAGTGTGGGACCGTGTCGTCAAGGCTAGGGAATGTGACGACATTCTGAGGTGGTTGGGCTCGACTCCCTGGTTGAAGTCAGGGCTGAGATACCTAAGGCTGAGGGACGTCAGGTCCTGGATGTATGAGACTCCTTGACTGTCGTCTCAAGACTAGGGTTGTGGTCCGTGGGTTGAGGTGTCTTGTGGCATGATAGGGAGGTATGATACTCCTGTTGTTGTTGTGAGCACTGAGGCTCAAGTGTCGTCTGGTGTGGAGGTATGCCACTCCCTCTGAGTACCCTGTGGTGGCCAATGCAGGTGGGACACCTGCCCCGTAGCTGGTAGCATCCTGAGAGACAGGACATGCTTCCCAAGGAGGGGTTGGCTTTGTGAGGGTTCTCCAGGTGGGAGAATTGTGTGATGGTGGTTCGCTCCTGCACATGGTGGCACACTGTGGTAGTGCAGAACACCACGGTCGCTCCTTGGTCGACTGCTTGTGGCCAGAGTTAGGTTGCCTAACGCTAGGCTTCCTGACTCACTGTGTGTGGTTTTGGCCATTGAGGGCCTTTGCTTGTGGCTTTAGGCTAGTAGAGCTGCAGTTGTGGTTTTGGCCTGTGTGGGCCTGTTTTGTGAGATTTTGAGAAAATAGTTTGCGAAATGAATTTAAAAGGAAAATTAATCATAGTTTTGTTTTTCCGCGGTTTTCGTGGGGTGAATATTGGGTGACTTTTGTAACTCATACGTTTTTCCTCATGTTTTGGTTTGCAGGTGCATGCATGGAGAGGGTTAGCATAGTGCATATAGTCTGGAGTCTCCTAGCCGCACACACAGGTTCTTGGTAGTTACATATTTACTGTTTGGCTTTAATTTTCCTGTAATTTAATTTGTTTTAAATTATAGCGGAAAATGTGGGGCGTCACAGTTTTTTGTATCAGAGCTCCAGGTTCACTAGGTTGCACTGCACCTAGGGTGTCTAGTCTAGAGACTCCATAGGTTTTGCATGCATGGTAGAGTCTGCATCTGATTTCTCGCCATGATTTTCTGATTGTTGCTTTGTTTGTGGTGCAGGTACTTTGACTTTCTCCTACAGGATGCTTCCTCGTGATCGTAAAGGCAAGGCCCCTACCGAGGAGACTGAGTGCTGAGAGGACGTAGGCGGATGGAAGGCGATTCGTGTGGAACTGAGGAGTTTGGCACACGGGATCTCGCACGCGTTTAGCAAGAGTAGTGCCAGTGATCTGTCGAGTGACGCGTGGTTGAACCAATTCACGAAGCTTCGTCCACCATCGTTCAAGGGCAAGGTCAGTGCTGAGGAGAGCAAGGCCTAGTTGGAGAAGGTGGTGAAAGTCTATGAGGCAGTTGAAGTTCCCGGACTCAGTCACTGTTAGCATCTAGTGGAAGGATTTTAAGGTGGCCTTCTATGACAAGTATTTTCCTGCTCATGTGAAGGAGCAGCTTCGCCGAGATTTTTGGAGTTTGGAGTAGGGCACGATGTCAGTGCTCGAGTATGAGACTAAGTTCGCTTGGCTGGAACGCTTTGCTCCTGCCTATGAGTCAGAGGAGGAGCGGGCGCAGAGGTTTCTAGACAGCATGAACCCTAGGCTATGGATGAAGGTGATGGGCTGTCGGTGCCAGACTGTGGAGGACATGGTTGGGATGGCTTACCGCTTCGAGGCAGAGCATTAGAAGTTTCTGGAGAGTCGTCCCAAGAGGGAGGGTTAGTCTTCTTTTACCTCCCGATTCTCTTTCTCCAGTCCTCTAAGTGCTGGTAGCTCAGGTAGCCCTGAGAAGAAGCAGAAGGCGAGGTCTAGTGTTTCCTCTGTGGGCCGGCGGAGTTTTGCAGGGGGTAGCGGATTTGACCTAGTTCAGACAGGGTTCAGTGCTCCCGGTGGGAACCAGTGCTTCAATTGTGGTCAGGTGGGCCACATCGCTGCATATTGTCCCCAACCTAGGCAGACCTCAGCTCCGGCGGTGTGCTATAATTGTGGGAAGACGGGACACGTTCAGAGATCCTGTTTGGAACCACCGAAGAAGGTAGGAAGCGCGCCACAACAGCCAACTAGGGGACGAGTGTTCACCATTGTAGCTCTAGGCGCTGGGTATTCGGGAGATGTTGTTGAGGGTAAGGATGAATAGTTGGTTTTGTAACTCTCTGAGATATGTTGTAATCCATTTTGTAATCTAGACATCTGCCTAATTGTATGGATGAGTGGTGTTGTTTTGTTTGGCCATCAAGTTCTTTTATTGTAGCTGGCCAGATGGCTAAAGTGTTGTTTGACTTTGGGAGTTCTTTCTCTTTTATCTCTGAGTCTTTCGCGGCGGAGTTGGGAGAAAGACCAACTAGACTGGCCTTTCATCTCAGGGTGGTGACGCCGTTGAGGGAGCACAGTTTGGCATGGAGGTATCTACGGTCTGTCGACTTGACACTAAATGGCAGAGAGTTCGACGCCAGCCTAATCATGATGGTCATGCAGGAGTATGATGTGATACTTGGCATTGATTGGTTGGCACAACAGTCCACTTTGAACGACTGTGCTTGGAGGAGAGTTTATTTTGGGTCTCCCGAGGATGAGTCTTTCTTTGTGTAAGGTTGGTGTTAGGGTGAGCCTAAGCTTGTCATTTTAGTTATGAAGGCTTACAAGTCTTTGGTCAGGGGTTGCGTGGGGTATCTAGCCAGTATAGTTACCTCCACTTCTCTCGAGTTGGGTGTTCACAACATCTCTGTGGTGTGTGAATATCCCGACATTTTCCCTAACGATTTGCTTGGTATGCCACCTCACAGGAAAGTAGAGTTCTCAATCGATCTGATCCTTAGTTCTGGTGCTGTGTCGAAGCCACCTTATCGCATGGCACTAGCGGAGTTGCGAGATCTCAAGACTTAGTTGCAAGAGTTGCTGGACAAGGGGTTTATCAGGCCGAGTGTGTCTCCGTGGGGAGCATCAGTCTTGTTTGTCTGTATGAAGGATGGTTCGCTCCGACTGTGTATAGATTATCGGATGCTGAATCAGATCACGGTGAAGAACAAGTATCCCTTACCCCACATTAATGACCTATTCGACCAGTTGCAGTCTGCATCGGTGTTCTTGAAGATTGATCTGAGATCAAGGTATCACCATTTGAGGATACAAGACTCAAACATTCAGAAGACTGCTTTTTGGATGCGATACGGGCAATACGAGTTCACGGTCATGCCTTTCGACTTGACTAATACACCACCTAGCTGAGTTGTATGTCTCCGAGGTAATTAGGCAGCATAGTGTTCTGGTGTCCATCATGTCAGACAGAGACACGAGGTTCACCTCAAGGTTCTAGAGAACTCTACAGGAGGCCTTTGGCACCATGCTCAACTATAGCACAGCATTTCATCCTCAGTCAGATGGTCAGACAGAGAGGACTATCCAGACGTTGGAGGATATGCTCAGACCATGTGCCTTAGACTTTCAAGGGAGTTGGGAGGACCATTTGCCGCTGATTGAGTTTGCCTACAATAATAGTTATCACTCGAGCATCAGGATGGCGTCGTACGAAGCTTCGTATGGTAGGCCATGCAGATCGCCAGTTTGCTGGAGGGAAATGGGCGAGCATCAGTTGATTGGTCTTGAGCTTGTGCAGCTATATGCGAACAAGGTGGATTTTATCCGGAGCAGGTTGTTGGCAGCACAGAGTCGGCAGAAGAGCTATGCTGATAGGAGGCAGAGACCACTAGAGTTTCTAATAGGAGACTATGTGTTTCTGAAGGTGTCGTCGACCAAGGGTATCGTGAGGTTCGGGAAGTGTGGCAAGCTGAGTCCCCACTATATTGGCCAGTACCAGATCACCCAGAGGATCGGTGAAGTTGCTTATCGGTTGGATCTAGCACCAGAGATGTCGTCCGTGCACGATGTGTTCCATGTCTCCATGCTGAGGAAGTGCTTGGCTGACGTTTCTCATGTGATCCCAGTTCAGCCAAAAGGGCTCCAAGAAGATCTGTCTTTTGTAGAGGATGCCGTCGAGATTGTTGACCGCAAGGAACAGGTGCTGCGGAACAAAATGATTCTGCTGGTTTTGGTGCGGTGGTGGCATCATGGAGCCAAGGAGGCCATATGGGAACATAAGGAAGCCATCTTAGCCTAGTACCCGTATCTTTTCACCTAGTGATTTCGAGGGCGAAATCTTCTTTTAAGGGGGTTAGGATGTAACACCCATAAAATTCATTTTGTAATTATTTACATTTTAATGAATTTTATTCCTGGACGGGTGTTACTGTTCCGAGGCCCATTGTGTGATTTTGTGCTTTTGGGCTTGGGTCTCGTGGGCCGGCTTCTTTTGTGTGTCCCTGTGCGTGGTTGGCATTGTGCATTGTGGCACTGTGTGTGTAGGGCCCAAGTGTGGGGTACATGCTGTGGGCCGGTTGCTGTGGCTGGTGGTTGGGCAAAGTGGCCGGTGTGCTCGTGCGGTGTGCTGGTGGCTGAGACGTGCAGGTGAGCATGCTCCCAGCTACTGCGTGCACAAGCTTTATAAGCCACACCACACTCCCCTACCACTCGTCGTCGTCTTCTTTTTTTTTCCTCCTCCTTAGCGGGCGTACATCTCTCCTTCCCCACCTCCTTTCCCTTCCCTTCCTCCCCACTCCTCCTTCTCCACCCCCCCTCTTCTCCTTTCCCCCCATCCTCCCCTACCTCCTCTGTTTCCTTCTTTCGCGTGCCGACGAAGAGAGAGAGAGAGAGAGGGAGAGAAGCTAAGCCGGTGTGGTGTCTCGTGGTGGTGCGTGGAGCTTGAGAGGAGTGCTCCCGTGGTCGTGGTGTGGCCGTGGTGGTGCAAGGTTGCCGCAATTCACCGGAGTGGGTCAGAGATCGTCGGAGGTCGTTTCAGGTACGTATCCCCTATTTAATGTGTAGAAATCATGTAAAATGGTAGAAATGCCTAGGATGCATGTAATCTATTCTAAATTTATTGTTTTAGAATTTTTGAGAATTTATTGTGGCATTTATGGATATTTATGATGGTTGGTGTGTTTTTGGTCATTTTGACCCTTCTTGCCTTTGCGATTCTTTATCTTGATGCATGGTGAATGGATTTTAGTTTTGTTTGTTTGGATTTGGAGTAGACTTGAGGGTTTACATCTTATGTTTCATGCAAGATTTTTGGTGTTTGTTTGGGGGGTCCGATCGGAGGTCCCAGTTGAGGCAATTTCGGACTGTAGGGTTTGGGTCATTTTCTGTTTTTCACAGAATTCTGCATATCGAACCATCTAGGTGTAACCATGCCGACGGGGGTGGCCACAAATAGGTGATATGTGTGTCCAAAAGCGGCAAAGCCACGACAAAAAGAAAAGGGGAAAAAAAAAAATGCAAAAATGCAGGAGTCGCCACCTAGTCTATTATGGAAGACGAGGAAAACCATAAAGACATGAAAAATCATGCAAACAAATAAAAAGGGGTTGCGTGAACCAGAAATGCGGGTAAGGATCCCTATTACGTACGAGGAAGGTGTTAGGCACCCTCACACGCCCGATAAATCGGTCTTCTAATGATTTCTCTTTTGCTTATGAAATATCGACTTTTTAGCCTTTTGCTGTATGCCCGAGGGCGATATGCCATGCCATGCAAATGCTTGTGGTGTCTAGAGTATAGGTGCATGATGTGTAGGGGTCTGTCCTAATGCTTAGAAATATCGCTCGTGTGCCGGGCCAAGAGTTGATGCAAGAATATTGCATAATAAGATCAGAGATCTAATATCTTGAGCGATTTATCATCCTTGCTTTCTATATGACTAAATGCAAGCTAAAATGTAGGAAAACTACTGAAAATAGAAGAGTGCCTTCCTAATGCATCAAGGATGAAAATCAGACGAAAGCCCAGAAGCAAATCAGGTCGAGAAAGCGAGCAAAACACATGGAAAACATGAAATGTGCTACTGAAAATAGGCCGCTGCGTCTGTTTGGTGCACCAGACTGGTGCGTCAGTCTGGAGCGCCACCTATGTGCGTCTAGGTGGGCCAGTAATGTATGCAGAAGCAAAAACAGAAAGCCATGCAAAGCAAAACATCAGAGGATGCACTCTGGAAAAGTATGCAGCAGAAATCATTCTGGAGAAGCTCGCAAAACATGCCTTGAAAGAGTAAAAAATGCAAATGCAATGCAATGACCTTGAGCTCAAGGGCCTGAAGCCTCACACAAGATCTCACCTATTTGAACTAGATGCTGAAAGCAATGATTCAGCCAGGCCTCCGGATCATGGACTAATACACATGATTCTCACAGGGGAGTAAGATGTAATCAGCCTACCAGATTCAGCCTGGAGCTGAATAACAAAACAAAGAAAACCAAATGGAGAACAATCTGATCGAAAGCTGAAAACATGCAGGTGGAATCTTGGCAAACCAGAGAATCAATCAGAAAGAAACAAGCTCAAAACTCTGCGATAAAGCCATGCAAGTATGGTGCTAAATGCAAGTGCTCTGATCTCTGGCCAGTCTAGCGTGCCTGTTGAGTGCGCCAGACTGGTGCGCGGGTTAGGTGCGATTGGGATGTGCGCCCCAGGGATTCTGGATCAGACTGTGACCTGATCCAAAACCCACCCAGCAGAGATAATGGGAGGACTTATGCAAGTGCTAAAAGGATTATGCCATGATAAAAACTGGAAAACATGCTGCGAGTGCATAGGGTCAAGAATCATCATGAAACAAAGCATTTGAAGCCAAAGCAAGTTGGTGGGTTCATGCATGAAAACGTGTGAGATACTTACGAACAAGCATGATCTGGATAAAACGAATCAAAACATGTGTGAATGATGATCATACACGCATGCTTCTACGTGCAAGGGCATACATGGTGCATGGCAAAACACTATGTGCAAGGAAACAATAGCTCATGCAGATTTCATGCTAGAAATGTAAACATAGATTAGCATGGAGATTATTTGCATAGAATGCGAGC
>JAMKQA010006363.1:0-24625 GCA_024699735.1 Posidonia australis | reverse complement strand
GGGTTAGAGCGAGCCTACAAGCCTAAGAGGGAGAAAAGAAATAAGTCAAAAACCAAAAAAGTAGGTCTAAGTCCCCGAGAGTTTGGCACAGAGCCTAACCTACTGAATAATCCACCCCAAGAGAGCCACCAACAACCTAGAAGTCCAGGTAGGGTCTTGTAAATTGAGGTCTGTTTCCCTTCTCATAGTAGGCATGATTAGCATTCCAAATTCATTCTGAGGGATGACACAACGTAACACCATCATGCTTGCATGCATTACCACTTGTCCACTTTGCAATGTCCCGCTAGGTCCCAAACTAGGGGCATGTCAGCTGCTCTTCAGCCTAAGACCTAGCAGAGGATACCATACACTAGGGGCATGTCAGCAGCCTTTGTTGTGATAGCCTTCCCCGTCAACCAGGGGCATGTCAGTTGTCCTATTGGTTGACCCTTCTTGGGGCAGTATCTCCGTCTAGAACATGTTGTCTACTCCATAGCTCGAGCGTAGAAATGAAGACAACAATAGCCGTGAGCCTCTGAGATCAGAGCAAAGTCAAAATATCCGTACTCCCTTAATCAACAAAAGAGAGCACAGTCAACAGTCCAATGCTAAAGTCAGACTACCAAGAAGTCAGCTTGTGACACAACAGTGATATCCAACAAGACCGTCTTTTATTGTTATGCATAGGCCAAGCTTTCAATATTTTGGAAAGAGTTTAAGTTGACTCGTAAGTCATCTACTTTCATCAAGTTTAAATATTACTCTAGTTGAATAGGTAGCCTTTTGTAAACTTTATTTGTCAGAAAAATGAAATTTACTAGGCTCAAACACTACAAGTATCACCAATCCAAAAAAAAGGAAAATGTTGTGCATAATTTCTAGGTCAGCAATATGTACAAGTAAAAGCATATTCATGTAATATATATATCGTTATGCACTGCACATATTGTAATTTGTTTGCTATTAGTCTACATGAAGTGAAGTTTTTGTCAAATTAGAATATTGAAGTTCCATATTGATGATATCTCATTGTCTTTCCACTTGTATAAAATAATGAAAGGATTTTGTATTAAGGACTTAATAATTGAAACTTGTATTATCTTGCTATTAGATGGTCTATATTTATTAGTGTGTTTTAATAATGTTGATCATGGATAGGTTTGAACACTATTTTTTGTCTTCACTTTTTAGAAAGAATTTTGTTCTTCACTTTTATTTTGCTAAATTCATACCATTGTAACTTCTTATCTTCAAAATTTACATCACTTGAATTTATGCAATGTCCTACGATTCATTTTAGGACGATTTCCACCTCATGTAACTTCTATTGTATAGAATAAATGTTCAATAGCCATTTACTGGTCCAACAGACTTCAAGGTTAAATCTCAAACTAGATATCATTTGTAAGTATTTTGAACTTACTAAGTGTAACCATGCTGGCGATAGCCTCGGGCTTGGCGCGAAAGGCCAAATACGCGAGGATCGGCAAAGTCACGACAAAAACAATAAAAATAATGATAAAAAAGTAGGAGTCGCCACCTAGTCTATTAAAAACGGAAGACGAGGAAAACCACTTAAAAACATTCAAATCATGCAATAAAGCCAATGGAAAAGAAGGTCATAAACCAGAAAATTGGGCAAGGATCCCTATTACGCACGAGGAAGGTATTAGGCACCCTCGTGTGCCCGAAAATCGGTCTGTCTATGGGTTTCTCGTTTACTTATATGGAATGTCGGCTTTTCAGCCTTTTCTGTACACCCAAGGGAGATATGCAATGCAATGCTATGGTGTCTTATGCTAAACATGAGTGTGTGGGCTATAGGGTGTGTCCTAATGCTCAGAAAGGTCACTCGTACAGTGGATCAAGCACTAGTGCAAGGATATTGCACATTGTAAACACCCCAATTTTGAGGTCACTTGGCAGCAGGCTCCTCCGGATGATGCTCTGGTCGCAACCACAAAAACCCTAGCCCACACAAGTCCAATCAGGCCCACAGTAGCCCACTTGACCCAATTAAACTTGAAATCCAACAAATAAAACCCTAAGACCCACTTAATCTAATTAAAATCCACTTATAACCAAATAAAACCCTAATTAAACAAATAAAACCCTAAATCCACTTCAAAATCCAATAAAACCCTAATTAAGCAAATAAAAACCCTAATCCATTTAAAACCCACTTAAATCAACTTAAAAATCCAATAAAAACCCTAATTAATCAAATTCAAAACCCTAATCAAGTGAAAAGAAATTAAATCAATTTAAAATCCATTAAATAAGACAAAAACCCAAATTCAAGCTTAATTCAAATTAAATCATTTAAAAATCTAAATAAATAAGAAAAAATCCTAATTAAAGTTAAAATCCACAGAAAATCGTAATTAATAAAAATCCAAAACCCTAATTAATCCAAAAACCCTAAATAAACATAAAAATCCTAATTAATAAATCCATAAACCCAAATTAATCCAAAAATCCCTAAATAAACCCTAATTAAAACTCAAAACCCTAATTTCAAATCAATTAAATAAACCCTAAATCCAAAATTAATAATCACATTTAGCTCACAAAATCCTAATTAAAAACTTAGAATTAAAACCCTAAAATCCATAAAAATTCCAAACCCAAAATAAAATAAGAAAACCCAAAATAATTAAAACCGTGATTCAAAATCAACTAATTAAACTTTAATCACAAACTTAATTAAAATCATAAAACATAAATAAAAAGTCAAAAATAAAAATCAAAACAAAAATCCAAATAAAAAGCCCAATAAGCCCAACACTATTTCATTTAGGAATTCAATTCAAAACTTTAGCAAAATCAAAAAATAATTCCGACGACCATATTTTTCCGGCGAAAACTCCGACGAACAATCCCGATAAATCAGGAGCAAATCACAGCCTCCGAGATACTTGGCCAACCTCCTCCAGCTCAGGCACGATCCAACGGTGCTGATGGGCCAAGGAGAGGAGGATCAATGGCATAGAATCGCCTTGCCGGAGTATAAGTAGCCTAGCTGTCAACAGAAGAAGGACCTTTGACCTTTTTTTGCAAGAGAGCGTTTTCCAGAGAATTTAGACCTCCAACCTTCCCCCCAACAAGCTAGCCCCTTCTCTCAAACTCAGAAACCTCTCCCCAATCGATTCCCCAATCCAGAAGCCAACTCCCCCCGCAAACCAGAGTCGCCGGAGCATCGCCGGAAACGCCACCGCCACCACTGAGGATCGTCGGGAGGACATCACATGCATCAGGTAACTTCTCTTCCCTTCTTCTTCAATTCCTAGCGAGCCCTGTAGTTGCCTCTAGGGTCCTAGAGTCAGTCGAGGTGGAGCGGCGCCTCCAGCCCACCGTCGCGTCGTCTCCGGTGGTGGGTTCACCACCACCAGTGGATTGCGGGAAGGCCCTAGGGGCCCTTCCTCCCTCTCCTCCCCTCTTCTTCCCTTTCCTCTCCTCCTCCTCTGGCCTCCCCCTTTCTCAGAGAAGCCCGTTCGCCGCTGCGCCGTCGCCGCAGCCCACAGCCGCCGTCGCTCGCCGTCAAGACCCCCATCGCTCCAAGCAAGCAATGAAAGACCTTTTATCATTTATCTTAAATCATGCAAGATCACGGGTCAAGGGCTGAAAATACTGCATTGTAGATTCTAAAGAGCATGCAATGAGCTAATGAACTTAACAATCATATGCAAATGGTGAACATATAAAGAGTGTATTTGCAGCTCATTTCATAGCAGGCATTTGCATGAATCATGATTCATTATGTAAAAATAGAGATTATATGTTGCAGAATTTAATATGGCATTGGAGCATTGTGAATATACATGTAGGAGCAATCATCTCATCACAAAAAACATCATGAAAACAGCTTACTAACAGACCTGATATCTTGTTCTTTTACATGGGTGTAATATCTAGAGCTTAAACATAAGGATAAGTGAAAGAGGAGTAAGGATCTTACCTTGCTAGTGGTGTTTCCTCCATGAAGGCTCAAGATAATACTTCCTTGTTGCATTGGATTGGCTGAGGATGCTTCAGAATGCAAAGCTATCTTCAGGAAACGAGAGAGGGTTGCAGGGAATAAGTGAATGGCTTCACCAAGTGTGATGAGTTGCCCAATGTTTCAAATGGTTGCCAATGGAGATCTTTTTATAGAGTTCCACAAGGGTAACTCCCATGGGATGCAGACAGCCTCGCAAACGAATAGTCTGGCATAGATTCGCAGGGAATATCCACTGGCGAGGGTTACAAGCGTGGGAGATGGAAAGCCAGCAGCCAGCACTCTGAAAAGTGGCTGTGCTCCAGTTTGGTGCGCTAGGATGGTGCTCTGGTTAGGTGCGCCACCTTGGTGCGCCACTTTAGTGCTCCTGCTTGGTGCTTTAGTCAAGTGCTCCACATTGGTGCTCTCCACTAGCTATCTGAATTGCCAATTGGGCCATGGGCTTGCTATGCAATGATCTCTGGCTAGTTAAAAGGTTGAGTAGGATTCAAAAGTGGTTGAGCTTCCAGCATCCAAAGCAACATCTGGAGAGTTTACCTATGAGCCACCTCAAAATCGGGGTGTCTACACTAGGGTTTTATTTACTTTTCATATTCCTTGAAGTTTTTTATGTGTTATATCAGTGTAGAAGAAGGATCAGAATTATGAAGCCATTTCTCATCTAAATTTTGCTTTTACAACATAATTTAGTGGCTCTGTGAAAGGTTTCTAAATTGAAGCTATTTTTATGTGTAATAATGCCATACAACATTTGATTATTGACTAATTATTTTCAAGAAAAAAAATTTAATTAAGAAATTTGTGACACTAATTAGACAAGTCGATAATTGAGACAGAAGCAACGATTTTTGTCAATAAAGCATCTTGAGAGCACATTTTATGATGGCGATATTTGAAAGAGAACCATGCAACATGGGACATCATTAAAATTCTTCACGTAATCATTTATTAGACATGGCTTATGATGGTTTTGGGTTTATTTAGTTCATGAATTCAGTATCTTGTCTGTATTTGCACAATTTAGTGGTTAGCATGTAGAATTATAGACAAGAATGGTGTTAATATTGTTGTCATGTTGGTTTATATATTCTATATGATCTATAGGTATAATGCAGGGATGTTGAACTAGAAAAGAAAATCAAGGAAAAAATAGAAGAATTCATTGGTTGGGTATAGAAATATCCCAACAAGAAGAGCTAGGTATAGAGATCTCTATCCTCTTATCTATTGTAAAATACTAACTCCTACATATTCTAGCATTTTTTCAAATGATATTTTCTAGAAATGTTTGAACATAATTGAAAACAACAGGACTCATCTTTTGTTCCCATTTCTTTATTGTCGAATTGAGTATGTTTCTTGATATATATTTTTTATTTGCAATCATTCAATTTTTCAGTCCTTCAAATCTTGTTGTGTAGGTTCTTTTTGGATAGTAGATTTTGCATTTTTATTACCAATGGCATATTTTGGTATTTCATCTTTGGATTTCACAACCTAGAAATGTGATATTATTGTTGGATGTATTGGTCATTTATGCTGAACTCTAGATGTTAAATGCGTGCATGCATGTGTCTTATGTAAGATGCATGGTCAACCATGTATAATGCTCTAAGTTTTGTTGTTGTTTACA
The DNA here is from genome assembly GCA_024699735.1 of Posidonia australis. Taxonomy (NCBI): domain Eukaryota; kingdom Viridiplantae; phylum Streptophyta; class Magnoliopsida; order Alismatales; family Posidoniaceae; genus Posidonia; species Posidonia australis. Next base: position 19,013 of record JAMKQA010006363.1, on the reverse strand, counting down.
TAAGGTGTTAGTCCATGGCTTTCCCAGGAAGATTTCTTCCCTCCATCCCTGAGACCTCCCCAAGCCTGGTGTGGGGCATTCTCCAGTGGTTCCATGGGTGCTTAGGAGAGAAAGAGAGAAAGAGGTAAAGTTTAGGCTTTTGAGTTTAACTCCTTTCTCCATTTCTTCCTTCTTTCTTGATTGCACCCACTTATTTTTGAGGGTTGTGGCTACTGTATGGGCTACTATAGGTGTGGTGGGTGGCCGGAGGTTGCTCGTGGTGTGGTCAAGAGCCTGTGGGAAGTTTCAGATCATTGTGAAGCTCGTCGAGTTGGCTCGTCTCGTGGGTGCAAGGTACACATTTACGTAGATGTCTTTTAATTGTTTCTGGGTGGTGATTTTTATGTGTGATTGTGTGTAGATGTTCCGACATCCCTCTGTGTTGTTGGAATGGATTTTGGGTAGGTTTGGAATGCCTGTGAGGGAGGTTTTAGCTAAACCTCTTGATGCTAGTGTTGGATGCACACCCTAGTGCCTACAACGTTGGACGTGGCCTGAGCCGTGTCCTATGCCCTAGTCAACAATTTTGAATTTATGCTTAGTTTATAGTAGTTTAAATGGAGCTAGGAAATTGGTATTAGGTTGGATGCATGGTTATTGTGATGTTTAATCTTGTTTTAATCCTTATAATGGGATAATTATAGTTTTGGATTATTTAGGGTAGTATTTGATTAAGGTGGGCTTTCTAGGCTGTTAAATGCACATTGTGCTGCGTCTAACGTAAGACACAACATAGTGCGCGTCATACACCTTGGAATGCAATTTTAGTATTTTTCCTAGGGTAATTAATTAATAATGGATATAAATAATTAGGAAAGTCATTAGAGATGATTTAGGGATTGCCTAAAATAAATTAGCAAGATTCACTCTATGTTGTAAATAGGCCATAATGGTTTAGATGGACATTAAGGTTTATATTTGACCCTAGGATTAGATGATGATTTAGTTTTGATGTGGTGCACTGAATTAGATATTTAGTCGCACTGTTTGTGTGTTTGGCACCAAGCTAGCTGTGGCTTATGTATGACATAAGTCAGAAGGCGTCTTACACTTTGGCACCATGACCTAGGGTTTTGGATGTGTCTAGTGTTTAGAGTTTGGTCTTGTAAGTCGAATGGGACTTCAAGACCATAGCTTTGGTTGCTGTATGGGTTCCTCTAGGTATCCCAAAAAGGTGCCTTCGTTTCCCTATTTGGTTTGTTTTGGGTGTTTTCTTGGGTTGTCGTCATGGATTGAATGAGATGCTCTAAAAATTAGATGCTCCCAAAGTGTGGCTTTCTGGGCCTGACAAAAGAGCTACCGAGGTTGTGCCTTTGAGTGTAGTTTTAATTTGTGGTTTTTGTGCCCTTTTTTTAATTATGGTGTTTCGTGGTGTTCTTGAGGTGTTATTTAAAGGATTTTGAAATGATTTTCTAAAAAAGTTTTTGAAAAGGAAATGCATAGCTTTGCAAAGGTTTTGGAAAGATATTTTCTATGGTTTTCTAATTATGGCTAACTAACAAACAAGAGGGTCATGTTGTCTGGACCAGGAGATGTGGCCGTATTCCTGATTGATCGAGCACATTGCCTGGGTTTAGGTCTTGAGACAAAGAGACTACAAATATGTGTCTGTTAGATCTTGGAGGTATGAAACTCCTGGATTATCGCTCATGAGGTCAAAGCTAAGGTCCTTGGGTTGAGGTGCCGTCCAAACCTAGAGGAATCGTGGCAATGGACCCAGGAGGTATGACACCTCTGTGTAGTTGGGTATGATTCTCTAGTTGCTTTGTGTGCTGTGGCTTAGGGTACTACTGTCTATACCTAATGGTATCGTGATAGTAGACCTAGGGTGTATAAGACCTCTGTGTAGCTAGACATGATACCCTAATTGACTACAGGTGCTGAGGTGTTGGTGGATGCTATCAGAGCCTAGGTGTAGGGTTCGAGCACTGAGCTAGGACATCAATAGGCGTACCCTGTGGTTTGTCCTGAGAGAGGATAGTTCACCTAAGTGTAGGGTGAGCAGGCTTTCCTAGTGTGTAGTTAGCCTTTTGAGGGTCCTTCAAATGGAGGGACGTTAGGAAAGGCAAACTCCTCCATAGGATGGTTGTCCATGGTAGTGAGGTGCACTTCCAAGACTGCTTATGGCCAATGTCGGTTGCTTGGCACCAGGTAGCACGATACACTGTTGTTTGTTTTGGTGGTAGTTGGACCTATGTGGCATGGTGTTTTTGCTGTGCCCTAATTCAGGAGATCAGGCTCTGGTATAGAGTAGGCCATTGTTTTGAGCAAAGGCTTTATGCTTGCTTTTGTGATTTTGTGTATTATTGTGGTAGGTTTTGTGGATGCTTCAGAAAGTATTTAGACACTATTGGTTATCTAGTCTACATAGAGAGTGTGTGGAATCAGACTGTGTGACTTTTGGTACTCTTGGTATAGTTTTGGACTTGATTTGGCAAAAAGAAGCCATTTCAATTGTGCATAGAGGATTTTAATAAAAGCATGCTTATGGTTTTTGAAAGGAAAAGCGAAAAGAATGGTTTTAAAGGCATTGTTTTAGAGGTTTTGCTGCTTACTGGGTTATAGTTATTTGCCCTATTGTGGTCTTGTAGCATTCAGGTGAGATGGCAATGTTTAGTTGCTTCTAGCATGTTTACGTTGGGCGTTTTGACACTGTTTGCAGAGTTGGCTTGTGTGTGTTTAGGGTGGGTGTGTGTTGAGTGGTTGTTTTGAGTGGTCACTCATGTGTGCTTTTGATTTGTATTTACACAGGTGTAGGCTAGGAGTAGGATGCTTTTACTAGTACACAAAGGTGGAGTCACGCTGCCACACATCAAGGGTTCTAGTGTGTGTTTAGTTTTAGATTTATTTCTTGCTAATTATGCTTTATAGTTATGTTTGAATTTAGTTTTTGAATTAGTATAATTGATAATTAAAAGATAAAAATGAAAATCTAGCTAGATTTGAGAGGTAGGGACTTGAGAGTCGTTACATTTTGGATTTGGATACTGCTGAGAGGGGAAGCATGAGAGTTGGGGAGCTGAATGTCAGCAACTCTAATCCTAGTTTGATGTTTTTAGTAGGTTGGCAAGCATGTACTAGGTGACTATTTGTAATGACCTAGATTTGGGAATGGTACTTTGGCTAGATATTTAATGTGGAATTGTAACACCTGTAAATTTATTTTTGTAATTATTTACTTTTTAATGAATTTATTTCTGGGCGAGTGTTACTGTCCCGAGGCCCATTTGTATGATTTTGTAGTTTTAGACTTAGGTTACGTAGGTTGGCTTCTGTTTGTATGGTTCCTGTGCTTGTTCTCTCATGGTTGGCACTGTACGTGATTAGCACTATGCATGGTTGACACTATGCATGTGGCACTGTACTTGTGGGCCCGTGTGTGGGTCTGTGTGTGGGTCCTTGTTAGTGGGCCGGTTGGTGGGGCATGTTGGTGTGGTTCTTGTACATGCCCCCTCTTCTTCTTTCTTTCCTACTTCTCCATCCTCCTCACACTTCCTCCTTCCCTCCTCTTCCTCGCGACTGCTGGCACCATCTCCCCTTCTCCACCACTCTTCTTTCCCCCCACCCCCACTCTCCTGTCTCTCTCCCCCTACCCCCTCACTCTCTCCTTCTCTTGTCTTTCTCTCCCTCCCTTGTTTCACCTGACGGTGGTGCTCTTGAAGAGCACAGGTTAGCGACGGCTTGAGGTGGTGTGTGGCAGTGTGTGGAGCTCTGGTGTTGTGTCCTTGAGGTCGTAGAGTGGTCGAGGATGCCTGGGATTGCCGGAGTTGGCCAGAGACTGGATTTGGGTTGTCGAAGATTATTTTGCGGTACACACATCCAATCCAATGTATAGATGTATGAAAAATGGTATAATTTCCTAAGATGCATGTAATCTAGGCTAAATTTAATGTTTTTAATTTATTGTGAATTTATTGTGATTTATTATGGAATTTATGGCATTGAATACGTTGTGGTTTGGTATTAGGATTTTCTATGCACCTTGGCTTTGCAATTTTATTCTGGGAGCTATACTTAAGGGATTCTGGTTTTGTCTATGGGGATTTGGAGTAGACTTGAGGGTCTACAACATATATTTTGGATGGAAGTTTTTGTGATCATTTTGCAAGTCGGCCTTTAGCTCCAATTTGGGCAAAATTTCTGGTTCTCTATTTTCTTGGCTTTCTAGTTTCTATCAGAATAGTAGGGGCATGGGCTGTATGGGCGTCCCAAATGTGCGGGTGTGGTAGGGATATTTTTGGTGTTTTTCTTGTAATTTTTAGTATTTAAAACCCATGTTTAATGCTTATGTTTGCATGGAAATAAATTACATGCTTTAAGAATGTGTTCTGGGTTTTTATGATAAATATAGTGATTTTTGAGAAAATGGATTTCAACGGAATGTGTTGGCCCATCTTGGAAAAGGCTTTTCCATGTTTTTTGTTTACACGCCAAAAGACCATGGGTCGTGCTGTCTGAACCAGGGGGTGTGACGACACCTATCAGATGGTCGGGCGCATCACCTAGGTTGAGGTTGAGGGCCAAGATACCTAAGGTGGAGATTCGTCATGTCTTGGAGGTATGAGACTCCTTGATTGTCATTTCGAGGCTAGGGTTGTGGTCTACGGGTTGAGGTGTTTTGTGGTATGACAGGGAGGTATGATACTCCTACTGTCGTCGTGAGCACTAAGGCTTAGGTGTTGTCAGGTGTGGAGGTATGAAACTCCCTCCTGAGCACCATGTGGAGGACGCAGTGAGGAGGCATACCCTGTGGTGGCCAATGCGGGTGGGACTCATGTCCCGTAACTAGTAGCATCCTCAGAGACAGGACTGCCTTCCCCGGAGGGGTTGTGTAACATCCTGGAATTCAAAAAAGATGTAATTAAGAAGTACCATGTAATTCTAGGATTAATTATTAATTGATGATCATGTTGAGTGTGGCAACCTTGTGTTAGTGGTGTGATTGTCCTTTGGTGTTGGCTACTGGTTTGGTCAACACAATTCAAGGTAGTCCAGGCACATGTCTTAGGCACACAGGATTGGCGCACAATCCTAGTGCACCCTTGTGGTGCACCAAACCGACGCATGTTGGTGGCGCAGTACGACGTAACAGTACACACTGCCAAAGCTCATGTTGGCCAAATGCTATGTTTCTTCTCCCTAGCAACGGTGCTGCACCTCCACACCTTGCACCATATGATCCCCCACCATGCCCTGGTGTTGACGAAATGTTCTAACTGCGTTGCGCCATGCCTTGCTCAGACGACGGTTGACGGTGTCGCCAACAAAGACAACGACGACCGAGGGCCTCTAAATAGAGAAGGTGAGGCAAGGGGGAGACATTGAGCAGCGTGTCTAGTGAGAGAGAGAGAGTTTGTGGGCTTGAGTAGAGAAGAGGAAGAATGTGCTGGAAGAGATAGTCCTCAAGGGGGAAGAAGGAGATTTTTGGCAAACAACTGAGTACGTGTCCTCCTCCCTTTTTCTTTCAAAAAGTCAGCTTAAATCATGATAAAATTGTAGATTAGAAAGTAATTAGTGGATAGTAATCTCCTTGTGAATTTATTAGGATTTATCGAGGATTTTTTGTGAGTTTTCATTAGGTGTTGCTACATTGCCTTTTTAACGACCTCTTCGGCATTGCGATTTTCTTTCTTGAGATTTCCAAATCGGATCTTTATGAAATTTGTCCCAAATGATAGAAGACTTAGGGCTCAGTGTTTCCATGTATTTTTTGGAATTTGTTAGAGGCCAGAAGGGGGCCCGGCCCACCTAAGACTCCCACCTCCAACGATTTTTGGCGGCAGCTCACTGAGCTACTACTCTGGATTTTCTGCTTGGGCCGCACCATGATAGCACACCCAAGTGGTGCACCATGGTGGCACACCATGGTGACTCACCTGGGTGGCACACCACAATGGAACACCTGGCTGCAGTCAGTTTTGGAAATTGGTTTAATTGATAAGTTTTGACTCGTGGAAATGATTTCTATAATGAAAAGGTTTTCAAAAGATGTTTTGAAAAGGGAATGCATGTTTTCAAAAAAATTTATGAGGTTTTGGGTCAGTCCTATATGGTTGCAGGGGCATAGCCAATTGGGGTATGAGACCTCCGTGAAATCAGTATGTACCCTACGATGTGGTTGCCGGTGATAGGCATGGGTGAAAAAGACTGTGGCTCTTTGAGGTATTGTAGGGTTCGGGTGAAAGAGATCAGTCCACCCACTTTATCCAATACTAGCTAGGCTTGGGGTTGTGAGTCCTTAGGTGTCCGGGAACACAGGGGTGTTGTGAGGATGCACCCCATGCATGTGTTTTGTGACCTGTGTGGTCATGGTACTATGAGGCCTACGAGGCCGAGGCGGGTGAACTCCTGTGTGGGGTGGTTCACCACAGCAGTGCAGTAGGATGAGGGTTGGTGCCTCACCAATTGCTTGTGACTAGATTGGTCACCTATGGCTAGGGTGACGCAATGGGTATTAGTCAAACTACGTGTGAGCTTGGTTTTAAGTTGAAACTGGCGCATGAGTTTCTCTTGAGGTTTTCACCAAGTTGTAGTCCAAACTTGTGGTTTTTACTAGTTCCAACCAAGATTTGGATAAATTTGTGTTGTGTACTATTTTAGGTTGGTTACTAGTTGAGATTTGGTTTTCATGAAATGCATAAAATGATTTGAAGTGGTGCATGGAATTTTAAAAGAAACAAAAGAGAATATTTGAAAAGCATGACTATGACATGTTTGAAAGATAGTTGTGATTGTGACAATAGCATGGCTTTACGTGTGTTTTGTTTGTTTGCGGTGGGCATGTGCTAGGTGACATTAGGTCACTCATGCATTTTATGTTTTGGTTTTCAGGTGTAGTCCAGTACTGGTGCATATAAAGGAGCCACTAGCTACACACGAGGTTCTTGTTAGTTACTTAGCTGTTTAAGTTGTTTATTTACTTTTTTTTAGTTTAATTTTGTTAATTAGTTAAATGGGTAGTACTAATGCTGATTTGTGATGCACTAGGGCATTACAGAGTGGTATCAGAGCATAGGTCCACTATGTGCACCAGCTTAGTTGTGTCTAGTTAATGGCTATGTAGGACTACGCAAGATAGTGTCGCACCTAACCTGTGTTTGCTTTGTGGTGGCAGCGAGATGTGTGGAACCAGAGGCTGTGGCATCTGTTTCCAGTGTTGACGAGGGGAGTGCCTGGAGATGCATGCAACAGGAGCTCAGAGAAATGATGCAGGGTCTTGTCTAGTACCTTAAAGGAGGCAATAAGGATGGGGCCAAGGGAGGCCCCTGAATAGTTTTGCCAGCTAAGCGCACCATCCTTCGAAGGTCACGGCAAGCTAGAGGAAAGTGAAGCATGACTCCTGGAGGTGGAGAAAATCCTGGAGGGAATGGAATGTCCAGCAGAAAAGTGGGTATGACTCACAACGTTCCAACTCAAAGGCGATGCCTATCAGTGGTGGAGGTCCACACATAGGACGAAGTTCCCCAACTCTGACCTGCTGTTGATCTCCTGAAAAGAGTTCTGGGAGGTGTTTTATGAGAAGTATTTTCTAGAATATGAGAGGGATTGACTGGATAGAGAATTCTGAAACCTGAAGCAAAGAGGCATGACAGTGGTAGAGTATGAGGCCACCTTTTCTCGGCTAGAGTAGTTCATGCAAGCCTTTAACACGGAGAAGCATCGAGCCAAGAGATTCATGGAAGGATTTAATCCAACCCTTAAATCGAGAGTCCTAGGCTTCTAGTGCTAGACCCTGACAGATGTAATTGAGCTAGCAGCCCAGAACGAGGATGAACGTCGACTGTTCTTGAAAGAATACCCCAAGGGCAAAGGCAAAATGTCTGTTTCTTGACCCTCAGGTTCCAAGACAGCGAGTGCTGGAAGTTCTGGGAGCTCCAGAAAGGAAAAAAAGGAGCGCTCCGACTTTGAGGAGCGTAGCATTACTAGAGGTGCTGGTTACAGTCAGGCAGGATCAAAGAGTGGCCTGGATAAGAAGACTTGCTACAGCTGTGGTTGGCCAGGACATATGGCTGCCCAGTGTATAGGCCCAAAGCTGAATATGGACAACATGAAGTGTTACAATTGTGGGAAGACCTTAACTTCCAGAAGAACTACCCTGATCCCCCAAAGGCAGCTGGAGATGCACCCCACCAGCCGATTAAAGGGATAGTGTTTGCCATGTTCGCTCCAAATGCTGGTTCCTCAGGAGACGTCGTAGAGGGTAAAGAGTAGTGATGTTATTGTAATAAGAACCTTTAATATAATACTGTAACCAGAACTAATTCAGTAGTAATGACTATGGTTATGATGTATGTTGTTAGGTTCTTTCTTTGTAGCTGATCGTATGGCTCGAGTTTTATTTGACTCAAGAAGCTCGTTCTCCTTCATCTCTGAGTCTTTTGCAGCTAAGATTGGAGAAAGGCCAATTAAGTCGGCTTTCCAACTTGATGTAGTAACCCCTTTGGGAGAGCACAGCTTAGCATAGAGGTACCTACGATCAATGGATGTCAAGCTAGGGGACAAAGAATTCAGGGCCAGTTTGATTGTGATGGAGATGTAGGAATATGATGTCATATTAGGGATGGACTAGTTGGCACCGCACTCAGCAGTGATAGGATGTGCAAAGAAGAGAGTTTTGGCAGAATGTTCAAGTCAAGGATGGTGTATGGTGCAAAGAACTAGACCAGGCAAGCCAAGAAAAGTGATATCAGTGCTCAAGGCCTATTGCCAGCTAGCGAAGGGCAGCATAGGCTACCTTGCCAGTGTAATAGTCTCCTCATCACTAGTATTAGAGGTACGAGATATATCTATCATGCAAGAGTACCCCGACGTCTTTCCCGAGGAGTTACCTAGAATGCCGCCACTGTAGGAAGTAGAGTTCTTAATTGATCACATGCTAGGGTCATGTCCTATCTCGAGGACCCTATATCAAATGGCACCTGCTAAGTTGAGAGAGCTCCGAAATTAGTTGCAAGAACTACTGGATATGGGATTCATCCATCCAAGTGTATCACCCTAGGGAGTGCGAGTGCTATTTGTCAAGAAGAAGGATGGTTCACTCTAGTTATGCATTGATTATTAGATGTTGAATCATATCACCGTGAAAAACAAGTATCCATTGCCCAAGATTGATGATTTGTTTGACCAGCTACAAGGGGCCTCTATATTCTCGAAGATAGACATGAGATCAGGGTATCACTAGCTTCGGATCTGGGAATCTAATGTGCAAAAGACGACCTTTCGGACTTGGTATGGCCATTATGAGTTCCTGGTCATGTATTTCAGGTTGACGAATGCACCAACTGCTTTCATGGACTTAATGAACATAGTGTTCAGGCCCTACCTGGACCAGTTCGTGGTGGTGTTTGTGGATGACGTGCTTGTATACTCTCCTGATGTACAAACCCACCAGATGCACTTGAGAATGGTGCTGAAAACATTGAGGCAACTCCAGCTCTATGCCAAATTCTCCAAGTACAAGTTCTGACTAGAAGAAGTGGCCTTTGTTGGTCACATCATCTCTGGAGCAAGCATCAAGGTGGAAGCTGTTAATAGTTAGGCCAGATCTATGAACATCACTAAGGTTAGAAATTTCTTGGGTTTGGCTAGGTATTATCGGAGATTCATCCAAGACTTCTCCAAGATAGCTACACCCATGACCAGGATGACTTGGAAGGAAGTTCCCTTTGTGTGGGACTGGTAGTGTGAGGAGAGTTTCCTTGAGTTGAAGGCCTGACTGGTTACCTCTTCAGTATTGACTTTACCTTCTAGGAGTGGTAGTTTTACAGTTTATAATGATGCCTGTGGGATCAGTTTAGGGTGTGTCTTGATGCACCTTGGGAGGGTGGTGGCATATGTCTCATGCCAACTGAAAGACCATGAGAAGAATTATCCCACCCTTGACTTGGAAATAGCTGCGGTATTTTTTGCCTTGAAGATGAGGAGGCACTACCTATATGGCGAACAGTTTGAGGTATTCACAGATCACCACAGTTTGAAGTATATTTCCACGAAGAAAGACACTGAGGCAAAGGAGATGGACGGTATACCTCAAGGATTATGACTTCAGCCTGTCATATCACCCAGGAAAGGCGAATGTGGTCGCTAATGCTCTGAGTAGACGCACTCATGTCATGGACAAATTAATGATTACGGAATGGCATCTGCTGGAAGGACTGGTCAAGTGTAGACCACGAAGATAGTCTAAAGCACCTGTCAGAACCTAGATGGCTAATCTATCTGTTTGCCCAAGGCTATTGCAGGCAGTTGTGATAGCTCAGCAGTTGCATCCATTTGCGTGGGATATCCGGCAGAAATTAGAGGCAAGAGAGGCACCTCATATCTTTGTCGGTGTAGACGATGGGCTGAGGTATGACGGGCGACTGTACGTTCCTCAGGTGGAGGAAGTGAAACAAGAACTACTTGATAAGGCCCACCGATCCAAAGATACCATTCATCTAGGAAGTACCAAAATGTACAAGGACTTGAAAAGAAACTTCTGGTGGCCTGGGATAAAAATAGAAATTGCTTAGCATGTGGCGAAGTGTGCAACTTGCCAGTTGCTGAAAATCGAGCACCAAAAGCCCAGAGGAACTCTACAACCTCTAAGCATTCCAGTTTGGAAGTGGGAGTAGGTGCCAATGGATTTCGTGACGGGATTACCTAGGACCAAGAGAAAGAATGATACAATATGGGTAATCGTTAACCGTCTCTCCAAATTGGTACAATTCCTACCCATGAGAGTAAATCTCCCATTGGCATAGCTAGCAGAGCTGTATGTGTTTGAGATAGTGCGGTTGCACGAAGTCCCAGTCTCGATTGTATCTAACAGAGACACCTGGTTCACTTCAAGATTCTGGGGGGCGTTATAAGAAGCATTTGGCACAATGTTAAACTTCAGTACCGCCTTTCACCCACAGATTGCTGGTCAAGCTGAGAGGACAATTCAGACACTCGAGGACATGCTGAGGGCCTATGTGATGGACTTCGGAGGAAGCTGGGAAGATCATCTGCAATTAATCGAGTTCACGTACAACAACAGCTATCATTCCAGCATAGGGATGGCTCCATATGAGGCTTTGTACGAAAGACAATGTAGGACTCCCACTTGTTGGAGCGAGGTAGGTGAACATCAGCTCGTGGGGCCAGAGATCGTGCAGTAATATAAAGAAAAGGTTGACCTTATTAGGAAGAGACTAGCAGCTACATAGAGCCACAAAAGAGCAATGCAAACAGAAGGCGCCGACCTTTGGAATTCGAAGTAGGAGACTTCGTTTTCTTAAAGGTATCACCAACCAAGGGAGTGGCAAGATTCAGATGCCAAGGCAAACTAAGTCTGCACTACATCGGACCTTATCAGATCTCTAGGCGGGTCGGTGAGGTGGCATACAAGTGGGACTTGCCTTCAAAACTCTCTAGCATCTGTAGAGTCTTCCACATATCGATGCTAAGGAAATGTTTGGCAAACGTGTCCTAGATCATACCCCTGTAGCCAAAGGAGCTACAAGGAGACCTATTACTAGTAGAGGATGCGGTTCAGATACTAAATAGGAAAAAGTAGGTTCTCAGGAACAAGGTCATTCCTCTGGTGTTGGTGCAGTGGCAACACCATGGTACCGAAGAAGCTACTTGGGAGTGTGAAGAGGATGCACAAATGCATTACCCTCATTTGTTTTGTTAGGAGCAAATTTCAAGGACAAAATTCTTTTAAGGGGGTAAGATGTAACATCCTGGAATTCAAAAAAGTTGTAATTAAGAAGTACCACATAGTTTTGAGATTAATTATTAATAGATGATCATGTTGGGTGTGGAAACCTTGTGTTAGTGGTGTGACTGTCCTTTGGTGTTGGCTGGAGGTTTGGTTAACTAAATTCAGGGTAGTCTAGGCACATGTCTTAGGTGCATAGGATTGGTGCACAATCTTGGCACACCCTTGTGGCACACAGAATCGACGCATGTTGGTGGCACAGTACAACATAAAGTATGCACAGTGAATGTCGCCAAAGCCCATGCCAAGCATGCCTTGCATTTCTTCTCCCTAGCAATGGTGTTGCACCTCCATACCTTGCACACTCTGATCCCCCGCCATGCCCTAGTGTCGACGGAATCTTCTAGCTGTATCGTGCCATGCCTTGCTTAGACGACGGTCGACGTGTCACCAGTGAAGATGACGATGACCAGGGACCTATCAATAAACAAGGTGAAGTGAGGGGGAGGCATTGAGCAGTGAGATTAGTGAGAGAGAGAGAGAGAGTATGTGGGCTTGAGGAGAGGGGAGGAAGAAAGTGCTGGAAGAGAGAGTCATCATCAGAGAAGAAGGAGATTTCTGACCAACAACTAAGTACGCATCCTCCTTCATTTTTCTTTCAAAAATTCAACTTAAATAATGATAAAATGGTAGATTAGCATGTAATTAGTGGATAGTAATCTCCCTATGAATTTATTAGGATTTATAGAGGATTTTTCATGAGTTTTCAGTAGGTGTTGCTACAGTGTCATTTTAACGACCTCTTCGGCTTTGCAATTTTCTACCTTGAGATTTACAAATCGGATCTTTATGAAATTTGTCCCAAAGGGTAGAAGACTTAGGACTCAGTGTTTCCATGTATTTTGCAGAATTTTTTAAAGGTTGGCAGGGGCCCGCCTAAGGCTCCCACCTTTGACGATTTCCGATAGTTGCTCATTGAGTTGTTGCTCAGGATTTTCTGCTTGGGGCGTACCCAAGTGGCGCACTATGGAGACTCACCTGGGTGGCGCACCATGGTGACTCACCTGGGTGGTGCACAATGGTGGCACACCTAGGTGCAGTCAATTTTGGAAATTGGTTTAATTAGTAAGTTTTGACTTGTGGAAATGATTTCTGTAATGAAATTTTTTCAAAAGATGTTTTGAAAAGGGAATGCATGTTTTCAAAAGTTTTCCCGAGGTTTTGGGTTTAATCCACATGGCGGAAGGGGCATAGTCGATAAGGGTATGAGACCTCTGTGAAATCGGTATGTACCCTACGACGTGGTTGCCGACGACAGGCACGGGTGAAAAAGATGGTGGCTCTTTGAGGTACTGTTGGGCTCGGGTGAAAGATATCGGTCCACCCTCTTCACCCAGTGCTGGCTGGGCCTGGGGTTGTGAGTCCCTAGGTGTTCGGGCACACAAGGGTGTCGTGAGGACGCACCCCGTGCATGTGTTTTGTGACCTGTGTGGTCATGTTACTGTGAGACCTACGAGGCTGAGGCAGGTGGACTCCTACGCGGGGTGGTTCACCACGGTAGTGCGGTAAGGTCAAGGTTTGTGCTTCATCAACTACTTGTGGCCAGGTCGGTCAACTATGGCTAGGGTGACACAATAGGTTTTAGTTGGACTATGTGTGAGCTTGGTTTTAAGCTAGAACTGGCGCGTGAGTTTCTCTTGAGGTTTTCGCCAGGTTCAAGTCCAGACTTGTGGTTTTAGTTAGTTCCAGCCAAGATTTGGATAAATTTGTGTTGTGCGTTGTGGTAGGCTGCTTACTGGTTAATATTTGGTTTTCATGAAATGCATAAAATGATTTGAAGAGAAGCATGGAATTTCAAAAGAAACAAAAGAGAATATTTGAAAAGCATGGCTATGAAATGTTTGAAAGATAGTTGTGATTGTGAAAATAGCATGGCTTTATGTGTGTTTTGTTTGTTTTTGGTGGGCGTGTGCTGGGTGACTTTAGTTCACTCACCCGTTTTATGTTTTGGTTTTCTAGTGTAGATATTGGTGTAGTCCAGTACTAGTGCATATAGAGGAGCCACTAGCTACATACGATTTTCTAGATAGTTATTTAGCTATTTAAGTTGTTTATTTACTTTATTTTAGTTTAATTCTATTAATTAGTTAAATGGGTAGTACTGATGCTGATTTGTGACACACCGAGGCGTTACAGGTTGGTTTTGTGAGGATTCTCCAGACGAGAGAATTGCGGGACGGTGATTGTTCTACACAAGGTAGCTTTACTATAGCAGTGTAGTGCACCTTGTGGCTGCTTGTGGCCAGAGTTCGTTGCTCGACGTCGGGTTTCCCAACTCATTATGTGTGGTTTTGGCCATTACGGGCCTCGCTTGTGTTTTAAGCTGATGGTGCCTTTGCCTGTTTGGTTTGGCCGATGTGGGTCATGTTTCTTGTGGTCTGGGACTAATAGGGCTTTGTTTTGTGGTTTTTGGCCTGTTAAGCCTGAGTTGCAGGTTTTTAGTGGATTTAGAGAAAATGATTGTGAAATGATTTTAAAGGAAAACTATTATGGATTTGTTTTCCTCCGTTTTCATGGGGTGCGTGCTAAGTGACTTTTATCACTTACACTTGTTTCTCTTATTTTTGTGTTGCTGGTGAGGGTGAGTAGGTGGGTTTTTGCAAAGTGCACATAGTCTAGAGTCTTGTAGCTGCACACACAGGTTCCTAGTTGTTTAGATATTACTATTTAGCTTTAATTTCCTATAATTTAATTTGTTTTAAATTATTGTGAAAATTGAGAGCATTATAGATTGGTATCAGTGCTAGGTTCACGAGGTTGCACTAGCCTAAAGTGTCTGATCCTAAGACTCCATAGGTTTTTCATGCATGGTAGAGTCTACACCTGATGTTTTCTTCATAATTCTCTGCTTGTTCTGCTTGTGGTGCAGGTGTTTTGCCAATCTCCTTTTCCAGGATGCCTCCTCGTGGTTGCAAGGGTAAGGGCCAACCAAGGATTCCTAGCCCTGTTAGGATATAGGCAAATGGAAGGCTGTTTGTGCCAAACTACAGTACTTGGTTCATGGGATCTCCCATGCTTTCAGCAAGAGTAGTTCCACTAAGCTACCAAATAACCCGTGGTTGAACCGGTTCATAAAGCTTCATTCGCCATTGTTCAAGGGCAAGGTTAGTACTGATGAGAGTGAGGCTTAGTTGGAGAAAGTGGTGAAGATATTGGAGAGCATGGCGGGCCGAGAAGAGCATTGGGTGTAGCTGGTGACTTATCTACTAGATGGTGAGGCAAATAAGTGGTGGAAGTCAGTGGAGCAGTTGACGTTCTTGGACTCAATAACTACTTGTATCTAGTGGAGGACTTCAAGCTAGCCTCTATGATAAGTATTTCCTCGCTCATGTGAACAAAGAGCTTCATCGAGATTTCTAGAATCTAGAGCAGGGCACTATGTCAGTGCTCGAGTATGAGACTGAGTTAGCCGAGTTAGAACGTTTCACGCCCGCCTATGAGTCAGAGGAGGAGCGAGCGCAGAGGTTCTTGGATGGCTTGCAAATAGGGCTTTGGGTGAAGGTGTTGAGTAGTCGATGTTAGACCGTGGAAGATATGGTCGGGATGGCCTATTGCTTCAAGGCAGAGCACAATAAGTTCTTGGAGAGTTGTCCTACAGGGAAGGATAAGTCTTCTTTTACTTCCCGGTTCTCTTTCCTCGATTCTCCAAGTTACAGTGATTCAGGTAGTCCTAGGAAGAAGTCGAAGGAGAAGTTTGGTGGTACCTCTGTGGGTCAGTGTATCTTTTCTAGTGGTAGCGGAGCCGACTACAGTCAGACAAGATTTAGTGCTCCCAGCAGGAATTAGTGTTTCAACTGTGGCCAGGTGGGCCACATTACTGCAAACTATCCATATCCTCGGCAGACTCCAGCCCCAATGGTATGCTACAATTGTGGGAAGATAGGGCATGCCTAGAGATCCTGTCCAGAACCACCCAAGAAGGCAAGAAGAGTGCCACAACAGCCGACGAGAAGATAGGTGTTCATTATTACAGCTCCAAGCACTGGACCTTTGGGAGATGTAGTTGAGGATAAGGATGATTAGTCAGTGTTGTAACCTTGTATAGCTATTGTAATATTTCCTGTAATCTGGACAACTGCCAAATGTATGGGTGTGGTGCTGTTGTTTTGCTTGGCCATTAGGTTCTCTTATTGTGGCTGGTCGGATGGTGAAGGTGTTGTTTGACTCAGGGAGCTCTTTCTCATCTGTCTTTATGTCATTCACGACAAAGTTGGGAGAGAGATCGGCTAGGCTGGCCTTTCATCATAGCATGGTAATGCCGTTGGGGGAGCACAATTTGGCATGAAAGTATCTACGGTCTGTTGACATGATGCTGAATGGCAGAGAGTTCGATGCCAGCCAGATCATGATGGACATGTAGGAGTACAATGTGATACTTGGCATGGATTGGTTGGCGCAGCAGTCCACTTTGATCGACTGTGCTCAAAGGAAAATTTATTTTGGATCTCCTAATGATGGATTCTTCTTTGTGCAAGGTGGGTGTCGGGGTGAGCCTAAGCTTGTTATTTCGGCTATGAAGGCTTATAAGTCTTTGGCTAGGGGTTGTGTAGGGTACCTAGCTAGTATAGTTACATCCACTTCTCCTGAGTTAGGTGTTCAAAACATCTTTGTGATGTGTGAATATCTTGACATTTTCCCTGACGATTTGCCTAGTATGCCACCTCACAGGGAAGTAGAGTTCTCGATCGATCTAATCCCTAGCTTTGGTGTTATGTCAAAGCTCCCTATCGCATGGTGCCAGCGGAGTTGCGAGAGCTCAATATCCAATTGCTGGACAAGGAGTTTATCAGGCCAAGTGTGTCTCTATAGGGAGCATGTAACACCCCAGTGCTACACAACAGTATAAGAACTACCCAAGAGCAGCTAAAAGAATCTAAATGGTAGAATAAAATAAATAAAGCTAATCACCCAGACATGTGTGCGGCAAACGTGGCTTGAAAAGATGCACCAGACTAAACTGCTCCTACACCTCAGCACCTGAAACAAAGGGGACAAGGAAAAACACACGTGAGTGAAAGGAACGTCACCCAGTACGTGCCCCAAAACAGTGCTAAAACCAACGAAAAACATTGCCAGAAAACTACCATTGCCAAAACCACATGTCCAATTAGAAAAACTTGGAAAACAATGGCATTTCAATCTTTTTTTCATTTCTTTCAAAACATCATGCTCGTTCATAAAACATTATACTCAACACAGGAGAAGAAAATCATTTCATCTAGTTTCCGAGCCCAAAACATCATTTAAAACCATATGCACAATTTATTACAATCCGGGCTAGGAACTAGTCCACACACAAATCCACACATTTCCATTCCAAAACTGGTCGCATCACCCTGGCCACAGGCAGTCGACCTGGCTACAAGCAGCTAGTGAGGATTCTATGTCACCACACCCACACTGCAGTGCCGCGGTGAACCACCCCATGCAGGAGTTCAATCGCCCTGGTTGTAGCCTCAAAATGTACCCTCACTGGTACAAGCATGGAGTTCGTCCTAAGGATGCCCTGGTGCCCGAGCACCTGGGGACTCTAACCCCAGACCCGTCCAGCACCGACACTAAGGGTAGTCTGGGTCTCTCATACCCCGGGTCCTACAGTACCACCACAGTCTCGAGGCTCCTACTCCGGACCGCAAACTCGGCAACCACAACCAAGGACACGTCCCCGACATCTCTAGAGGTCTCACTACATCGTCGGCAAGTCCTGGTTTCATTGTGGTTCCTACTATATCCTTTAATTTCTTTAAAGTCATATGCAATTTCTCATTTCAAAACATTTATCAAAACCATTTTCCATTCAAAAAACTCTTTGCAAATCACATGTATCATGCATCAATTCATTACCTATGGTCTTTAAACCCACACATTCATTCGTGGTCATTGTACCATGCAATCACCCCTCACATGGGTCCACATTCACACACATAAGCCATGTGTCAAAATCTCATGGAAAACACCATAAAAAGAATAACATATTTGCATGCATCATCTCACAAGTCATTTCCATGCATTTCATACATTTATCATGTACTTATCCATATTTATCAACATTTTTCTAAACATTTCCCATAATGGCTCAGGGTCCTGATTTGACATACCGAATATCGTTCCGGTTGACTGAAATTCCTAGATTCGGTCGACCGAAGTATTTCGGCATTCTGAATCCCTGTCAGATAAACCAGTCCCCTGCTAGAACGGTTGACCGAAATCATTCGGTCGTCTGAAACCCCCTGATTCGGTCGTCTGAATCAGTGGTCCAGGGAACCACCTGGGAGCATTTCAGCATACTGAACCCAGTTCGACATACCGAATTTCTACGATTGCAGAAATCTCCCCGACCTCTGCCATTTCTTCTCCCCAAAGTGGGAGTAAGGATCGGACCCATCAAAAATGCTATGAAAATTACCAATAAAACATGGGGTGTAGACCTCCAAGTCTACTTCAAAACCCCTCAATTCGATCATAGAACCGTTAAGCATGCTGTTCTATCAAAAATCACAAAGGCATCAAGCTCGAATACCATCACTGTAGCATGCATCAAAAATACCCACGAAAATCTTACAAAACCCCGTGAATCAACATGATATCAACATAACCACATTATTCCTCTCATTCCCAACATTTTCCTCATTTTTGCATGATTTTAACATCATTATCCATGCTTTTCTCCTTTAACCTAACATGCCTCAATCCGAGAAAAGGAAGCAGAAGGAGGGACGCGTACTTGGCTTTGACGAGCCTCACGTGTCCTCAAGTTCTGGCAGTGCACGGCACCAGCCTCCCCCCACACTCGCGCGATCTCCTCCGACGTGCGAACTTTCTTCAGCCTTCACACTCCCTCTAGCCCTATATCTCTCGTTCTCCCCTCTATCCCCACACGACCTGCCTCCCTCTTTAAAGCCTCTTCCGCGCCTACCATCCCTCGAAGCATGCCGGTCCGCTGCCAGCCTCGCTGCTCCAGAAGGGACGGGACGAGCAGCCCACACGCGTAGGAGAGGACCGATCGCAAGTCATGGGCGCGGAGAGAAGAAAAAAAGGGGGTCACAAGCACCATTGGCTCTTTTACCGGGTCCAAGCCCAAGCCCAAGTGGGCAACACACCCAAACACGGGCCCCGAAGTAGAACAAACCCACTAGCCAAAGAAAATCACACCACAAGGGAGAAATCAGGGGCACAAAACACAAGGAGAGCCCACAGCCAACAAACACAATCTGGATTTACCATTAAT
>JAMKQA010006362.1:0-15804 GCA_024699735.1 Posidonia australis | reverse complement strand
TTTAGTTTTAAGTCTAATTGGGTCAGAGTGGGCCAATGTGGGTCTAATTGGGCTTAATGGGCTTACGCGGGCCTAATGGGCTTGTGTGGGCTTGTGCGGGCCTAAGTGAGCTAGGATTTTGGTGGTTGCAACTAGAGCATCAACCGGAGTAGCCTGCTACCAAGTGACATCAAAATCGGGGTGTCTACACTATCATTTACACTCATATCATAAACTATTACTTTGATTGATATCTTAAACTATCATTTAAACTGATATCCTAAACTATCATTTAGGCTGATATCTTAAACTATTAGTTAGGCTGATATCCAATACTATCTGTAGATACCCCAATTTTGAGCTCATTTGGCAGCAGGCTCCTCCAGTTGATGCTCTGGTCGCGACCACCAAAACCCAAGCCCACACAAGTCCAACCAAGCCCACACTAGCCCAGTTGACCCAATAAAACACTAAAAGCCATTAAAATCCACTGAAAAACAAATAAAACCCTAAATCGACTTCAAAATTCAATAAAACCCTAATTAATCAAATTTTTAAACCCTAATCAAGTGAAAAGAAATTTAACCACTTAAAAATCCAAATAAATAAGTAAAAACCCTAATTAAAGTGAAAATCCATTGAAAACCTTAATTAATAAAAATTCAAAACATTAATTAATCCAAAAACCCTAATTAAACCCATAAAACCCAAATAAACACAAAAATCCCAATTAATAAATCCATAAACCCTAATTAACCCAAAAATCCCTAAATAAACCTTAATTAATCCAAAAATAGCTAAATAACTATGATTAAAACTCAAAACCCTAATTTCAAATCAATTAAATAAAACACTAAAATCCAAAATTAATAATCACATTTAACTCACAAAATTCTGATTAAAAACTTAAAATTAAAATCCTAAAATCCCTAAAAATTTCCTAAATAAATAATTAAAAATCAACTAATTAAACCTTAATTGCAAACCTAATTGAAATCATAAAAACATAAACAAAAAGTCTAAAATAAAATTCAAAACCCTAATTAAAAGATTAAAACCAAAACTTTAAAAAGTCCTTGAAAATTCATAAAACAAATCAAATATAAATCATTTAAACCTTAAATCACAAAATTAAGAAATTAAATTAAACCCATAAAGCTCAATTAAAATCCTAAAATTAAAACCCTAAAAAGTCCAAAAAAATCAAAAATAAAAACCAAAACAAAAATCACAAAACCCGAAGCCCGTTAAGCCCATTACTGCTCATTCAAGATTGCAATTTCAAACTTTAGAAATGTCAAAAAAAATTTCGGCGACCTTATTTTTCCGGCGAGAACTCTGGCGACAATTCCGAGAAATTCAGAATAGATCTCCGCCTCCGAGATATTTGGCCAACCTCCTCCAGCTCAGGCTCGATCCAACGGGGCTGATGGGCAGAGGAAAGGAGGATCAACGGCGAAGAACCGCCTCGCTGGAGTATAAGTGGCCTCATCAGCGACAGAAAAGGGATTTTTTTTTCAGAGCATAAACATTTGGGCCAAGCTTTTCCCAAAATTCAGACCCTCCATCCACGATTCCGAGGCTGCCTTCAGCAATCGTGCCTTCCCCCCCTCACACCTGACCAACGAGAGCCTTCAACGATCCATTCCGGCGATCAAGAACCGTCACCGGAGGAGAAGCGTCGCCGGAGCCCGAGAACAGCCACACAGGTACCCTTCTCCCCTCTACTTCAATTCATTCATGCATCTCGGATCCCTCTGAGCGTCTAGGTCGCACCGCGAGGGAGACAAGCTACTTGCACACCCCCTGTCCCTCCACCAGCGATGGGTTCGCCATCGTTGGCAGCCCTGATGATCCCACTAGGCTCCTAGGGAGCCATCTCTTCCTCCCTTCTTCTTCTCCTCCCTCTCCTCTACACTACATAACCTCATCCCCAGAAGACTTGACGCCAGAGGCCTCTGCTCACCGCCGTACCGCCGCCGTTGCCTCCAGCCACCGCCGCCTGCCGTCACGAGGAGCCCCAGTCGCTCCAACGCTCCTAGCTCCACATCGACCATCCAGGAAGACTCCCCATATCGTCCCTAGCATCGCCAAGCCGCTCCACCACCAATCCAAGCCCCTGCGCCGTTCCAGCCGTTGCCACCGACCTCCTCGCCGGAGCTCGAGGTGGGGGGAATGTCTCAGACCTCCCCAAGCCTCGTCGTCGCCTCTTGGAGCCTTGTCGTGCCTCCGCGTGCCTTGCTAGCCCCTAGAGAACCCTTGGGAGGTCGTCGGAGATTGTCGCCGGCGGTAGAGCATCGACGACCTCTAGTGATCTTCGAATGGGCCTCTTATGGCTTGTTCATATTAGTTTTTCATTTTTACAAATAGGTCCTTTATTTATTACATTTCAGTCCTTTTTTATTGCATATGGGTCCAGACATTTTCATTTTAGACCTTACAGTTTTAAAATAATTTTTATTCTTTTATTTTGCTTGTGAATTTTGCATATGGGAGTTCATCTTTTAGTTTTTAGCAAATTGATGCATGTTTTTTTACATTTAAGTCCTGAAAATGTTCATTTAGCCCCTGGATATCTTTAAAACAAGTTTTCTTTGTGAATTTTACATTCTGATCCCTAGATGTCTTTAAATTTGCACTGATAATCATAAAATTGAGTTTTCCTCACATTTAAATCCTGAAAATTTGCATTTAGGGCCCTAAATGTTTTCTAAATGATTTTTCTCTATGAAATTTGCAATCTGAGTCCTGAATTGTTTAAAAATCACACTGTCCATCACATAAATTGAGTTTTCTTTACAAATAGGCCCTGAAAATTTGCATTTAACTCCCAGAACTTTTAAAAATGAGTTTTCAATGTGAATTTTGCACTTTAAAACTCAAGAAACTTGATAATTACTCTGACCAACAGTAAAGCTTGATTTTTGTCACAGCTAGGCCCTGAAATTTTGCAGGAAAGCCCCTGAATTCATATTAAAGTATTTTTGAACATGAAATTTACATTTTGGCCCTTAATTTATTTCTAAATCCATCATTTAGGGTTTTTCAATGTTTTCCATCACATTTTGGGGGTATTTTCACTCTTGTTTCACATTTAATAGTGGAATCTATTTAAGCATCATGTTTCCACTGGGATTTGATATAAAGTTTCACATTTTGGTCGCATTTGCACTCACGTGTAAATTTTGCACTTTAGTCCTTGAATTTTTAGGAAATTATCTAAGTGCAATTTTTGCATCCTTGTGCCACATTGATACTAGACCCATCATTTGCATGTTAGAATAAGGATCATGAACCTGTTTTTCATCCAGTTTCTCGCTCTTTTCGCGAATTTTGCGTTTTAGTCCCTATGTTTGTCATTTATTGCATTTACATCCTTTTGGTGGTTTTTCTTCTCCTATTTCTTCCGAATGACATTTTCCAGACATTTAGCATACATTTTGACATAACTTAGGCCATGCATCACTCCCATGCAAGCACTGGCTAGGGAAAATGACCAAATTGCCCATGTGCCTCCAATTCATGAGCACGCATCTCAATCTTTGCACTTAGTCTCGCATTGTCCATGTTTCAGCCATTCCCTAGAGTTTTTGCACATTTAGGCACTTATATTTACTTTTTTATCCTTTTTCTTCGCATTTATCTCTATTTAGCGAGCCGGCATTCGATGCCTTTCCTCCATGGTTTTCTTTTCTTCACTTTGTCCTTAGGGTCTCATGTCTATTATCCGATTTGATTGGTTTTAATCCTAAATTTCATATTTTTTATTTTATTTGTGTTTCATCGCTCGAGGGCGTACATTAACAGGCCTGAGGGTCGACATTTGTCCCCTTACGGATTATTTTCCCTTTTTGATTTTCATGACTTTTTACATGATTCTGATCTACTCTGTCTTCCGTGATTCTTATCTATTATCCGATTTGATTGGCTTTGATCCTACATTTCAGATTTTTGATTTGATTTGGATTTCATCGCCCCAAGGCGTACATTAACAGGCCTGAGGGCCGACATTTGTCCCTACCACGGATTATTTTTCCCCTTTTTGATTTTCACGACTTTCTCATGATTTCATGTGGATTTCTTCGCAATTTTCTTGCACTATTTTGCACATCCATTTAGTCTTGTCGTGGCATACATATTAGCATGATTAGAGTATGATCCAGGTTTAACAAACATTCATCTATCCTTTAGGAAGCAATTGGACTTGAAAGACTGAGTTTCTCGGGCGTACGAGGTTGCCTAACACCTTCCTCGTGCGTAATGGGAATCCTTACCCATCATCTAGTTAGCAAACATTCAACCTTCACATCTGCACTTCAGGCATTCATCTTTTTGTGGTTTTCCTCGTCTTTCCCTTAAAAGACTAGGTGGCGACTCCTCTTTTCTTTTTTTCTTTTTTCTTTCCTTGGGCCTTCGCCATCTTGGCATGGTTGTGATCTCCTTCCCACCTCCCTCGGGTCGGGCATGTTCACATAACTGGCGACTCTGCTGGGGATAACCAGATTCCAGCTTTCAGGTTAGTCCTTTTTGCTTGCTTCGACTTCACATGTTGTTTGTTTGCTTTGTTGGTGATTGTTTGTCTAATTAGCGAGCCTTTTGCACTTTATGTCACACATTTGATATGTCACTACACACACTTGCTATATATCATGCCTTTTGATGTGATGGATGTTTTCCTTCTCACAATCATGATGCCACGACACTAGCACATGCCATGATCATGCCTTTTGCTTACTGTTTGCTTGCTTGCTTGCCTTACTTGTGTGTTTTCTTCCCTTTTTTGCACTTGACATGCCTAGGAGAGTAGAGACATGTTTGTTCCCCCTTTCTGGTTAAAATAAAACACACAAACTCAGAGAACAATTAATAAGGCAAAACTAGAGACCAAATCAAACTCTCCCCCCGATTAATAAAATGCAAGTAAAAGACACTAAAGCATATTACATGATTGAGCATATAGGGCATGCATTATTCTCCCATGAGTCCACCTACAGTCTGTGAAGGGCAATTATGGTAATCCGTTCTATAGCTTTGGCGTAGGACGTGTTGCTAGTTTCTCCCCCCTTGTCCGAGGTCGTGTCGGTGTTAGTAGAGTGTACAACTCCATGCTACTGTAGGAGACGAGTCCACCAACGTACCACTCGTTCACTGCCTGCGCATTGGTTAGGATTTAGAGCGAGGACCTTTACTTTTTAGCTTGAGTCGGAGACCTACTTACTACTGTGGGATCCCGGAGTAGATGACCTTCTAGGAAGCACTTAGTTGGTGAGAGAGAGCATGTTAGTTGCATCGATGTGCATGAATGCCATTCAAGCCACCATAACAAACTACATTTGGTCGCTGGTTCTAACCCCAGCCAGTTTTCTCTTTTGCAGGTAGTAAAGCGTGTGTTCCTTAGCCACTACTCGAGCATTCTTGCCTTGGCTCCCCTGATTGCGACACCTCGTTGCTGATCATCTTTTCCTGAATTATCCATCACTTTGACAATAGCTTGTCCTAGGATTCATCCCTTTGTTTGCCATCGTAGCCCGATTCTCACCCGTTGCCGGTCAGCTATGGCCCAGCGTACTAGTGAGTCTCTTCCTGCTGTTGTTGTTCTTGAGGGAACCTCCTTTTCGGTCCCTCCTACTCTTGCTGTGTCTCCAGCCATTCCTTCTGTCCCCTTCGTGCATCACGGAGGTTTTGTCCCCCATCCTAAAGGACATCCACTAACCTTGGCCAATCTGGAGCCAGGCATTGAGTCCATCTCAGTGACCCCAGCTCGGGTTCCAGATGTATCACTGATGGCCCCACCTCCTCAAGGATCCTTCTCTTTTAGTGCTCTACCTACTGTGGCAACACTCCTCGCAGATTCCTTGTCTCTAGGGCAACATGCTTCTGTCCCATCTGTGACTCCTGAACCTCTGACTGTCCCATCCCTTGCAATCCCTGAGAGACCTCTTGCCGCGCAGGCGGAATATCTACTGGCTCTCGCTTAAAAGATTGAGAGCATGACCTTCGCCATCCAGTCCACTATCGATCCTAACATTCCTGAGGCTCCCCAGTAGCCTGCTCCGGTGTTCTAGGCATCGGTACCACCACCTCAGCCTTCACCCCAGCTCCTCACTACACCCACGTTAGGTATGACACCACCGACCCAGACACATCACCTCATTGCACAGCATTCAACTTCAGCATCTGGTGGTCAACCCCTCGGGTTGGTTGGAGTGTAGCATCCTTAGAGCTTGCAGCCTAGCGTTGTACCACTGCAGTAGCTGTTACTCCCACACTCAGCACCCACTGCCACACAGTTCGTTGTTCATCCTTCTTTTGCACACCATCAGGTCCAGGCACTGTCACTTCCACAACCACACTCAGCACTATTGCATAGATATGCTGGCCATCATGCCGTAGCACCAGGTGGCATGATGGTGGATCCGACGGAGCACTTAGGTGCGACCCAGGCAGCATATGCGGCCCTCCCCCTGCTGCATCACCCTCACCGGCAACAGCTCTAGATACCCTACTCGCCAGAGTAGGTGACCTGGAGAGAGCACATCGACAAGTGCAAGGAGGCGATCACCAACCCTACGGATTCCAGGACCTCTGTTATTTCTTAGAGGCGACACTCCCACTGCAATTCCAAATCCTGGATTTCAAGAAATATAACGGAAAGGGTTGCACTATTTCACATCTTCAGGCATATTGCGGAGATCTTGCTTAACTTTAGGCTGACGAGAGGCTGCTAATCCGCCTCTTCCAAAAGAGTCTCACCGGTCCAGCCCTCAAGTGGTTCACGTTGCTTGACATAGGCTCAATCAAGACTTGGAGCGACCTCTCACAGGCGTTCATGGACCAGTATGCCTTTAACCTCGACTTGGTCCCAAAGAGGGAGGACCTCGTCGCCACAAGACAGAAGCCCAACGAGCTGTTTAGGGAGTATGTCGGCCGATGGTGAGCATTGGCATCGCAAGTAAAGGATAGGCCTTCCGACAAAGAGTCTATCGAGATCATTAGCCAAGGAGCGCAGTTGGATGTTGGGGCTTTGTTGAGTATTCATCCAGTTACCACCTTCCCATCTCTGATTATGGCAGGCGCATGCGTAGAGAGCTCCCTCCACAGTGGTAGCTTTCTTGTGCTCGCCACATTTGCCAAACAAGCTGCATCCCCGGATCACCAGGCGAGCAGCAGCACTCGCAACGGCACTAGTGCCAGTTACCCTAAGAGACGGGATCATCCCAAGCCCACAGTAGCATATGTAGGGTCAACCATCACGCTCGTCAATGTGGTGAACCAACCAAGCCCGAATTAGTTAGTTTATGCACCTACACCTAGGGCACCGTACACACCACACATCACTACCACCACCTAGCCGATGTATCCCGCGACACTGGTTCGACAAGGACCTCGCCCAGGGCAGAGAAGGCTTCAGCATGCTCCACGACAATATTCAACAATCATTTACGTTGACATCTTAGACTATCACATAGGCTAATATTCTAAACTATCACTTAGGCTGAAATCCTAAACTATCATTTAGGCAGATATCCTAAGCTATCATTTAGTTTGATATCCTAAACTATCACTTAGGTTGATATCCTGAACTATAACTTTGGTTGATAACCTAAACTATCACCTAGGCTGATTTCCTAAACTATCACCCAAGTTGATATCCTAAACTTTCACCCAGGCTGATATCCTAAACTATCACCTAGGTAGATAACCCAAACTATCACATATGCGAATATCCTAAACTATCACAAAAGCTGATATCCTAAACGATGATTAAGACAGATATCCTAAACTGTCACTTAGGTTGATATCCTAAACTATCATTTAGGCTGACATACTAAACAATCATTTAAGTTGACATCTTAGACTATCACTTAGCCTGATATTCTAAGCTATCACTTAGGCTAAAATCCT
The DNA here is from genome assembly GCA_024699735.1 of Posidonia australis. NCBI lineage: Eukaryota > Viridiplantae > Streptophyta > Magnoliopsida > Alismatales > Posidoniaceae > Posidonia > Posidonia australis. Next base: position 7,920 of record JAMKQA010006362.1, on the reverse strand, counting down.
AAACTATCATTTATGGTGATATCCTAAGCTATCATTTAGTCTGATATCCTAAACTATCACTTAAGTTGATATCCTGAACTATAACTTTGACTGATAACCTAAACTATCACCTACGCTGATTTCCTAAACTATCATCCAAGTTGATATCCAAAACTTTCACCCAGGCTGATATCCTAAACTATCACCTAGGTTGATATCCTAAATTATCACTTTGGTGGATATCTGAAACTATCTCTTAAGATGATTACCTAAACTATTATTTAGGTTGATATCCTAAACTATCACTTATGCTGATATCCTAAACTATCACTTACAATTATATCCTAAACTATCATTTAGGCTGATATCCTAAACTACCATCATGGCTAACATCCTTAACTATCATTTAGGCTGATATCTTAAACAATCACTTAGGTTGATATCCTAAACTACCATTTAGGCTGATATCCTAATCTATCACTTAGGCTGATATCCCAAACAGTCATTTAGGCTGATATCCTAAACTATCATTTAGTCAGATATCCAAACTCTCATTTTGGCTAATATGCTAAACTATCATTTGGGTTGATTTCCTAAACTATCACTTAGGATGATATCCCTTACTATCAATTCTGTTGATATCCAAAACTATCATTGAAGCTGAAATCTTAAACTATCAGTTAGACTGATTTCCTAAACTATAATTTTGGCTAATATCCTAAACTGTCACTTAGGCTGATATCCTAAACTATCATTTATGCTGATATCCTAAACTATCACTTTGGATGAAATCCTAAACTATCACTTAGTCTGATATCCAAAACTATAACTTAGGCGGATATCCTAAACTATCATTTAGACTGATATCCTAAACTATAACTTAGGTAGATATCCTAAACTATCGCTTAGGCTGATATCCTAAACGATAATTTAGGCTAATATCCTATGCTGTCATTTAGGTTGATAACCTAAACTGTCGCTTAGGTTGATTCCTGAACTATCACTTATGCTGATATCCAAAACTATCACTTAGATAGTTATCCTGAACTATCATTTTGGCTGATGTCCTAAACTATCACTTAGGCTGATATCCAAAACTATCGTTTAGGCTGATATCCTAAACTATTATTTAGGTTGATATACTAAACTATCATTAAAACAAATATCCTAAACTATCACTTAGGATGATATCCTAAACTATCATTTAGGTGGATATCATAAAATATCACTTAGGCAGATATCCCAAACTCTCACTTAGGTGATATCCTAATCTATCGTTTAGGCTGATATCCTAAACTATCATTTTGGCTGATATCCTAAACAATCATTTAGGCAGATATCTTACGTTATCACTTAGGCTGATATCCTAAACTATCATTTCAGATGATATCCTAAACTATCATTTAGGCTGATATTCTAAACTATCACTTAGGTTGATATCCTAAACTATCAATTAGGCTAATATCCTAGACTTTCATTTAGGCTGATATCCTAAACTATTACTTAGGCTGATTTCCAAAACTATCATTTATGTTGATATCCTTAACATTCACTTAGGCTGATATCCTAAAGTATCACTTACACTGATATCTTAAACTATCATTGAGGCTAATATCCCAAACTACCTTCATGGTTGACATCCTAAACTATCATTTAGGCCGATATCCTAAACAATCACTTATGCTGATATCCTAAACTATCATATAAGCTGATATCCTAAGCTATCACTTTGGCTGATATCATAAACTGTCATTTAGGCTGATATCTTAAACTATCATTTAGGCTGATATGCAAACTCTTACTTTGGCTAATATGCTAAACTATCATTTGGGCTGATTTCCTAAACTATCACTTAGGCTGATATCCTTTAATATCATTTCGGTTGATAACCAAAACTATCATTTAAGCTGATATCCTAAACTATCACTTAGGCTGATTTCCTAAACTATCATTTTGGCTGATATGCTATGCTATCACTTAGGCTGATATCCTAAACTAACACTTAGGCTGATATCCTAAACTATCATTTACACTGATATCATGAACTATCACTTTGGATGAAATCCTAAACTATCACTTAGTCTGATATCCTAAGCTATCACTTAGGCAGATATCCTAATCTATCACTTAGGTCGATTTCCTAAACTATTAATTTGGTTGATATCTTAAACTATCTCTTAGGCTGATATCTTAAACTATCATTTAGGATGATATCCTAAAACTGTCACTTAGGTTGATATCCAGAACAATCATATTGGTTGATATCCTAAACTATCACTTAGTTAAATATCGTAAACTATCATTTTGACTAATGTCCTAAACTATCACTTTGGCTGTTATCGAAAACTATCGTATAGGCTGATATCCTAAATTATCATTTAGGCTGATAACCTAAACTTTCATTTAGGCAAATATCCAAAACAATTGCATAGGTAGATATCCTAAACTATCATTTAGGTTGATATCTAAAACTATCATTTAGGTTGATATCCTAAACTATAATTTAGGATGATATCCCAAATTATCACTTAGGCTAAAAACCTAAACTATCACTTAGGTTGATATCCTAAACTATCACATTGCATAACATTCTAAACAATCATTTTGGCTGATATCTTAGACTATCATTTAGGCTGATATCCTAAATTATCATTTAGTATGATATCCTAAATCATAACATAGGCTGATATCTAAAACTATCGCCTTGATTGAAATCCTAAACTATCACTAGGGATGATTTCTTAAACAATCATCCAGGCTGATATCCTCAACTATCATCCTGGATGATATCTAAAACTATCAGCAAGGTTGATATCCAAAACTATTACTTAGGCGGATATCCTAAACTATCACTTAAGCTAATATCCTAAACAATTATTTAGGCTGATATCCTAAACAATCTCTTAGGTTGATATCCTAAACTATCATTTAAGCTGATGTCCTAAACTATCACTTAGGCAAACATCCAAAACTAAAGTTTAGGCTAATATCATAAACTATCACTTAGGCTGATATCCCAACTCTCGTTTAGGCTAATATACTAAACTATCATTTAGGCCGATATCCAACACTATCACTTATGCTCATATCCTTTACTATCATTTTAGCTGATATCCAAAACTATCATTTAGGCTGATAACCTAACTATCACATTGGCATATATCCTAAACTGTCATTGTGGCAGATATCCTAAACTATCACTTAGGCTGATATCTTAAACTATCATTTAGGCTGATATCCTAAACTATCATTTAGGATGATATCCGAAACTATCACAACGGCTGATATCCTAAACTATCACTTAGGCAGATATCTGAAACTATCACTTAGGCTGATATCCTAAACTATTGCTTAAGCAGATATCCCAAACTATCATTTTGGTTGATATCCTAAACTATTACTTAGGCAAATATCCTAAACTATCGCTTAGGTTGATATCATAAACTATAATTTTGGCTAATATCCTAACCTATCATTTAGATTGATATCCTAAAATGTCGCTTAGGCTGATTCATAAACTATCATTTAGGATGATATCCTAAACTATCACTTAGACAGTTATCTTGAACTATCATTTTGGCTGATGTCCTAAACTATCACTTAGGTTGATATCCAAAACTATCGTTTAGGCTGATATCCTAAACTATTATTTAGGCCGATATCCTAAACTATCATTTAGGCTAATATCCTAAACTATCACATAGGCTGATTTCCTAAACTATCATTTAGGTTGATATCATAAAATATCAGTTAGGCTTTTATCCTAAACTATCACTTAGGTTGATATCCTAATCTATCGTTTAGGTTGATATCCTAAACTATCATTTTGGTTGATATCCTAAACAATCATTTAGGCAGATATCTTAAGCTATCTCTTAGGATGATATCCTAAACTATCATTTCGGATGATACCCTAAACTATCACTTAGGTTGATATTCTAAACTATCACTTAGGTTGATATCGTAAACTATCACTTAAACTGATATCCTAGACTTTCATTTAGGTTGATATCCTAAATTATTACTTAGGCTGATTTCCTAAACTATCATTTCGGCTGATGTCCTTAACTCTCACTTAGGCTGATATCCTAAATTATCACTTAGACTGATATCCTAAACTATCCTTTAGGCTGATATCCTAAACTATCACTTTGGCGATATCCTAAACTATCATTTTGGCTGATATCCTAAACTATCATTTGGGCTGATATCCTAAACTATCACTTAGGTTGATATCCTATGCAATCATTTAGGCTGATATCCTAAACTATCAGTTAGGCTATTATCCTAAACTATCATTTAGATTGATATCCTAAACTATTATTTAGACTAATATCCTAATCTTTAACTTAGGATTACATCCTAAACTATTACTTAGGCCGATATCTTAAACTATCACTAGGGCTGATAGCCTAAACTATCATTTTGGTTGACATCCTAAACTATCATTTTGGCTGATATCCTAAACTATCATTTAGGCTGATATCCTAAACTATCACTTAGGTTGATATCCTTTTTTTTTTGTCAAAAGTAAGGAGGGCGACCCTCAAAATATATAAAGGAAAAATGTACAAAAGAGAGTGGGCACTGACAGGACCCAAGCAATAGCTAGAGCTGACAAAAACCCAGATTTAGCCTAGTTACAAAGCCAAGCACAGGCTCAGCAAAGGCCCAACTTGGCCCCAAAACAGTGAAACAACTGCAGCGAAATGGGTCAACCCACAATAGAACTCGCAAGCCCAAAATCCCGAGAAGAGATACCAAGGGTAGAAGCCCCAGAAAGCAAGCTGAGAATGCAGCACCACAAGTAGGCCCAATCTAGTGGCCCACAGACTCTCGCTGGCTCGTCTTCAACCTCAGACATCCTACACAGTTCCATGCAGCATGCGGTCACCATAGGCAACTAAGTGTAGCAAATCAACTACTTCCCACCAACGCACAGATCCTATAGGCCTCCATAGGTGTACAGTTCTCCTCAAAGAGCCTTTTGTTCCTTTCATACCAGAGGTAGCCTATCACTTCCGTGAAGATCATAGTAATTCCTCTAATCTGTTGCCTCCAATCATGGCGATTCTGTAGAGAAGAATAGTAGTTCAAAGTAGCCTCACTAAAAGTGGTTGCTGGTATCCTGCCGAAATCTAGGAGAAGCGTCATCCAGATCTGATAGGAGAATTCACATAGCCAGAAGAGATGGTCCAAGGAATCCATCTCCCGATAACAGAGCGCACATCTGGAGACAATAGCAATGCCCCGACTCTTCAAGGCATCATCTGGAAGGCCGTGCAACAACGCCCTCCATGCAGTGAAAGCGTATCTCGGGGTGACTCCCCTCTGCCAGACCATAACCATCCAGGGAACCTCCGACCTTTTGTCACGAATTGTCTCCCACGCAGAAGAAACAGAGAAATCATCCTCACCATCAAGCCAGCGTATCGTGTCTTCACCTCCAGCTATGGAAGTCGACATAATGTGAGGCCAGATATCCCTCATGTCCATAGTAGTCGCGCTTGGGAGAGTCCACGAACCATTCCAGATGAAACGACTAACTGGAGATCGAGATTCACAGACCAAATCTCGCCTAAGGCGCTCCCCCCCCACGATCCTAGATGGTACTCTGATTCAGCCAGGGATCTTGGGAAAATAGGAAGCGAGTCCCATCTCCAATGCAATAATGCACCTTATCGCGCATTAGGAGTCGAGCACGAAGGATGCCATGCTAAGCTCAGAGAGGAGAAAATCAGAATTCAGACAAGGCTACTGATCTATCTAATTGTGGTTGTATTTTGTTTCCTAGGCGCTCCTCAGCCTCCCTGGGTTTTTTCTAGAGGAGAGTCGAGCTCCCAGGCTAGAAATACATATTCTATGGGTCGTTGGACCCATTTCTTCGGCGAGCGGGGTGGACGAATGAATCCAATAGGTATCCTATGTCCTAGAGGTTAGGGATTTCATAGGTTTTTCTCCCGCATACTTCTCCTCCACAATGGAAGCCTTTCCCTCGCTCTAGATGCCGCTGGAGAACGATCGCTGGATGTACAATCGTTGTTGTCGAAGAAGAAGGGCCACAGTAAACCACGACCGGGAGCTCCACTCTTCGCAGCACTGCTCCAACCCCTGAGAGTCAATCCCTCGATCTCCCCCAACTCATCAGAAGCTTCATCACCTCGTCTCGAGCACCTGAAGAGTCCCCATGGTCACTATCGCCGGAGACGACGCCGAGCATGATCGGGAAAGGAGCTCACATTGCCAATCTTCCTTCTAGAAGGTGGAAAACTCTCTTCTCTACATCCTCAATCTCCCAAAAGCCTAGAGTTGCCATTCCATCACCTCCAAAGTCCCCTTCTTCCATGGTGCCGTCGTCGGAACTGCATCGACGGCGAGGGAGACGAGGGGAGGTTTCCAATCGTCTGACACCGGACCAAATCGATGGATCTCTTTCCCTTCCTCTCTTCTTGCTCCCAATAGGTTTTGATGCATGATCAGGCATCAAGATGCCCTAGAAGTGCATCCCAGACGGCCGTCGATGGCGAGGCTCTATCGTCGGCAGCCGTCACATGTTTTTAAATAAAAGAAGTAAAAAATAGTTTTCTTTTGAATAAATTTTTGATTCTTTTCTTTCCTTGCAAATAGGTCCTTATTTCTTGCATTTAGGTCCCTGCACTAGTTTTTTTTAATCTTTTTAATAATATTTGCTTTGAAAAATTGCAGAGGAACCCCTATAAACCTTTATTAATGTTTTCCAAGCTTAAAATTTTGACATAAACCCTATGATTAAATTTTCATTCATTTTAAGTCCATTATTTTGCACAAAAAGCCTTGAACTTTATAAAAATAGTTCTGAATGCATGTTTCTCTGTCACAATTTGTAACACCTCGATCCCGGGCATGCTACCAAATCACAGTATCCCAAGCATAATTACACTAATTACAGAAACAAATATAACTGTAACCAAGGCTCACCTTCAGGATCACAATGTGCGGCTAGAAGCTCCAACTGCTGCACTGGGACTCGGCTGCACACGGTCTGCACCTGAAAACCAAAAAACACGCGTGAGTGACATCTAAGTCACCCAGTACGCGCCCCAAAACACACAACCACAAACAAAACTTGGCAAAACCAAAGAAAACTCGTTTCTTATCATTTTGCAAAAAACTTGGTTTTCTCCTTTGAAAATCATCCTTTCTTTTATTAAACAATCACTTGGGAATTCAATCTCAAAACCATATTCTTTTTCTTACAAAACATTCCTTTCAAAAACCTTTTGGAATTCATTTTTTTTTTCCAAAACAATTCCATTTTCAATATTGGGGATTTCTTCCCAAAACATACTTTGACCAGATCCAGCCTAAAACACAATGCCCCATTGGGCTCAAAACCAAATCATAAACATTGGCTGGCAACTGGTTAAAACATCATCATTTCTTTTCAGGATTTTAGGACCTCCAATCCTGACCAAAACACATTTCTCTTTCTTTATTCATTTCCACTATTTTTTACTGTTGTTACCTTGATCAGGGGTAACCAGGCACACAAGCAGTAGGCGAGGACATCCTTCCCCTACCTTCCTGCACTGCCGCGATGAGATTCCCCGTGTGGGATGTCACTGCCCCGACCAACCGGCCTTAATTTCATTTTCATAAGTGCACGGGGATACGTCTCTGTCTGACGCCCCAGTCGGTGACCCGAACAACTAGGTCCAATGACCCAGGCTCAGCCTACACCGTCGGTGACCCGAACAACTAGGTTCAAAAACCCAGACTCAGCCTACACCGCTACGAGCTCGATGACCCGAATAACTAGGTACAACTAGCCAAGCTCAGCCTACACCGGCGATGACCCGAACAACTAGGCTCAAAGGCCTAGGCTCAGCCTACACCGCTGCGAGCTAGGTCACCCAAACAACTAGGCTCAAAGGCCTAGGCTCAGCCTACACCGGCTCAAGC
>JAMKQA010006361.1:0-15026 GCA_024699735.1 Posidonia australis | reverse complement strand
TCAAATACTTGCAATTGGGGCAATCACAACTATTGGTTCATCACCTTATAAAGAAACTGCATCATGTGAGTACCTTTTTAATATTTCTTTTGCTTTCTCCAATAAAATAGGTAGTGCAGTTTTTGACTTTCTATTATGACAGATGTAACACAATTACAGGTTTGTCTGTTGAGTTTGCAACTGAGGCTAAGAAAGGATTTCAACCTGTCTTGGACCAGAAGGATGGATATTAGAGGAAATTTATGTTAAAAGGTAGACTTTACATCAAGAAACTTAGTGTCGTCTTATAATGTTGTTATGCATATACTTGTTGTTATGTAATAATGTGCATGGATCTTACCTACTACTGAAATTAGCAATTATTTTTTTATATTTCTACCTTTTGTTCCAAGTGAACAATGAGAGTTTATAGTCAAACATGATGTTACTTTTTCAATGAATGTGGAAGTGCACATTTGCTCTGTTATTGGTTGTTTACTTGTGATTTTTTAACTAAAATTTATCACATAGCATATACAAGACAAAACAGACACAAAGACAAAAAAAATGGTATCCTTATCACGTCCATATCCATGTTGTTGTGGAAATTTGTAATAAATAAGAGATGGTTAGAGTGCAGTGATCAGCTGGAAGTTGAATGTTTCTTTACTATTTGATAATTGATGCCAAGTTGTGAGTACCAGGATCACATAATAAGCACTCATTCTAGCTTATTCTGATTGGCTTATCTCTCACTCCTACCACCATAAAAGAAAGTTCTCTCACCTTCTTATTTGCTCGTCTTCTTCAGGAAGGACCCTGGTTTCACAAGATGAATATGGGTGATTCTCAAAATGGTAGAGATGAGATAATTGTCTTCTTTTCTCACTATATCGGCTTGATCTTGTTGTCGTAAACTCCATTTGTCCTTAGTGTGGTGATACAACTTGTCATTAGTTATCTCTTCTGTCTTGGGGCTTTGTTCCCTCGTGATTGTTCCTAAATTTTATGGTTGTTACATTTTAATGTCCTCTTGCTTTGTTTTAAACAACATTCTAACATTCTTTGAGGCATATTTTATCGTGAACAAATGCACTTGGTTGTATAGGTGCATTGCAATATAAGCTTTACAAGTGTGGACCTGCCTTGATTTGTAAACAGGAGTGCTACTTCTTCTGATTGATTGCTTATATTATTTTTTATAGGTATGATAGTGTTAATCCTTTATATATTACAAATTAAAAGCTGTACAAGGAAGAATGTGGATTTAGATTCCATCATAACTTGATTCTGTTAAGATACCTTATTGGTTGTACAATAAGTTTATCAGTAAAGTCTTGTTTTTTCTTTTATTACCATATTCTATAATAAAAGATCACTTGTTATATTATAAAATATCATATGTGTTGATTGTGTTTATACCAAGAAGTTGTTGTCTAAGGACAAGATAAGGTATTCAAGGACGTTATTGAGCCTTTAGAAAGTATCAGTGTGAACATGATCCCAACAAAGAAGTAAGATATTCGGGACCTTGGATCGTCGTAAGAGGTCTGTAGGATCCATATGGTGGCAACAGTTCCACTCTCATTCTTTAAATTAGACCCGTCCTCACCTCGTTGAACTTGTGAATTGTGATGATATTTGAACAAGAAAAAATTGACATTCATGTTAAAAATCCTGTAATGTGCAAATTCAAGATCATTCTCACCTAATAGATCCAGTAATCTTGTTGGTCTTTCTACATGTATTATTTCAAGATCATATTGTTCTTGCTTTACAAATCCTATGAATGCTTTCGTGTCAACTGTTTAGTATGGATTTATTGGATTATAACTTTCTTTAAGTATACGCTGTTAATTTTAGTAAACGATTGGATTATGTTTGTACATGTTGTTATTTTTATATTTCGGATTTTTCGAATATTTCGGATAGGGATATATTCGTATTTAGGTCTTTTTTTGGTAGAATTCGGATAATATTCGAATTCAAATGTATTCGATAAATTCGAATACGGATATTAAATTTAACATTCGTTCGGATACAGATACGAATTCGGATGTAGATGAAAATTTTCGAATTCGAATTCGAATATTGACAGATTCGCTTCGTACCCGCTCCGTTTATACCCCAGTCTTTATATACCTTTAATTCTGAAAAGAACAAAATAATTTAAAAATTAAAATAAAATTCAACCAATTGACATCCCCGAACCATCCTTTAAATTCTAACATACCTGTATTTAAATAGTAGGAAAAAGCAAAAAGAAAAGAAGAGTGGGGATGAGGCTGTTCTCGTATTCTAGTGTTCCACTACGCATTCCTCTACTCGACCCAAACAGGAACAGCAAGGACAAAGGAAGAGGAGTCGGTGCGTTTGTGCTTCTTATCTACTTGGTTCCTTCTCCCTAGGGTTTTAGCAGGAGCGGGGAGGAGGACAAGAGGAATTGGAGTAGTTTTTCGAGGACCAAGCTGCACGAAAAGTTCTCTCTCGGGTATTGATCCTTGAATAGAGATGTGAGTGAATTCGAAAACGCGCCAAACTGCGATCTTTTGTTGGTTTTCTTTTGATTTAGTATCTTTTTCATTGTTCCGACCACTTCTGTGTCTCTAGTTTCGTCTATTGTGGATGAAAGTTTGGTCTTTTGGTGGTTTTCTGGTGTGGCATTTGGATTTGATTTGTCATTTTTGTGGAGGTGTCTGTGATTCTGCTATGTGGGATTATTGAGGTTTTTGTGACTTGGGTTTTTATTTTTTTTTTCCCTGAATGGTTTGGTGATGCAGGGGGTTCTGGAGTAGGCACAAGAGAAAGATTCTTGTTACTGTGGGAGCTTTAGGATGCGGGTATGCTTTGTATAGGATATATGATGTGCATAGGAGAAAGTCAATTGAACTGGACAATGAATCCGAAACCAAGCGTCCTGCTGATGAAAAGTCAATTGAACTGGACAATGAATCCGAAACCAAGCGTCGTGCTGATGAAAAGTCAATTGAACTGGACAATGAATCCGAAGCCAAGCGTCGTGCTGATGAACTCGTTAGAATACAGTAATCACTTATCTTTTTCGTATTTGATTTTTTAGTATTTCGTTTTCGTTTCTAATGTTGGAAGGTTATCTTGCTTTTTAACAATTTTACCAATCAAATTTGCTGGTAGGCTTCAGAACCATTTCAAGAACATCCAAAGAATATCAGAAACTACGACATTTCCTCATGCCATGGCGTACTTGCGGTCAAGGATATCAGAGGAGCTCGATATTTCTCATTTGACTGAGAGGCTGATGCAAGGGAAGGGACAAGCTAGCAGTCTCCAGCCCAATGAGAAGCTTGATCTATGGAATCAGCTCAAAATTTTAAGTATGGTTCTCCATTCTGATCTATCTCTGCGTTTATTAGAACTATTGATCAAAATCTTGAATTTGCATTGATCTTCTATTCTAAAGCATTATTTTCTTAGCAGTGGCCTTGGTGCTACTGTTTCCAAGGCTGATGTGTCTTTATACTTTCATGTGGTTAGCTGACCCATACTGTATTGCAGGTTTTACAAGAACAGTAACATCATTGTGGGCAATGATAGTACTCTTCTTATATGTAAGAGTTCAGGTTAATATTTTAGGGAGGCAGCTCTACCTTGAGGCAGCTCGTGGTTTTGCAACCCCTAGTGGACTAGTAAGAAGTTTTTTTGAGCAGTAACTAGTAAGAGGCTTTAACTAAACACTTTTCCTTGTGTGCACACCACATCAGGCTTAATGAGAAGCCTATCTCATACAAACTCAGCCTTGTATGAATTGCTTTATTTATTTGTAATACATGTTATTCAAAGGTTGATTCTCCTAAAGCCTTAAAGTCTCCACAAGTTTAATGTTACCAGACATATAATTCCATTCCAAATCCGAATTTTGGATTCTAACTCAAAGAGAACCACCACCACAAAAGTCCCACTAAATTGGGCCTGCAACATGAATTCTTTTTCTCTATTGTGCTTTTAAGGTTGCTTCTTTTGTAATGTGTACATATAAGGACTCATGTGGTAATCACTTATTTTGGTGCTTATTGCTTTTTAAGGGATAAACATGTTTTATATTTGCATTCTTTATTAAAAAATAATAATGATGATGATTAACCACTTATTTATTTAATACTTCTCGGGCAATCTGATGTTGCTTAGAGGAATTATCACTTATTAGTGAGTGGCATGATCTTCTCACTCTTTTGGAAACAAATCAAACACCATCTTATATTATACTATTTTTTGCAAGCATATTGTTGCTGCTATCATCATCATTATCATGGCCACCACTGTTTTCGTGATCATCATTATTGCTGCCTTCCGCATGCACAATTGCCGCCACCACCATTGTCATCATCATTGTGTTTACTATCACAATTGACTTCCTTGCACATAATCGACATATGGTTCTCAATATCGTATGGCGCAGATTATCAAGAGCCCATTTCTTCCTTTTCCTGCTAGAATTGGAAAATCCTGTATATAACATAGCCCTATAATATCAATTCATGCCAACCCTACTGAGAACATTCTGCTAATTGTCACATAAGCGTTTTTTAAGTTATATTTTTCCCATTTAAACTGATCCTTCAAATAACATGTATGAATTGCTACCTTGCATATTTTTAATGTCTTAGGGCTTGATGTTTATTGAGATTTGACTAAACACTACTTAGTTGGCTTCCTAGATAGAATTATATTCTTGAAATTTAGCAGGCGTAACTCCCACTTTACGTAAGTTTAATTTATTGTCATTGGGGCATCTCTACATGCTTCTCTGATAGTAGGTGATAGGTTTACCCTTCTATTATTTGGATTTTTTTTGCTCTTTGGCAGTTGTGCAGTGTTTTTTTTTTTTTTGCTCTGTTCAAAGTTCTTATGATGTTTATTTTGCTTCCATATCATTAAGTAAATTTATCGTTTATCTATTTGTTTCAGTTTTTCTGTTTGTTATGGTGTAAACAGTATAACAATGACATGGGCCAGATTCAAAGTATATCACTTATTATTCACTTGTCTAGAATCAACAACTGATATACTTTGAACAAGGTAATCTCTGCTAAGTTCGAGGTGTAAATTAGGTTGTTATTTTATAGTTTTTTGTTACAAAAATATCTTAATCTCCTGATTCTTAAGATTACTTCAGTACTTTGTTTCACGTTTTGCTTTGTGCCTAGCTGCCTTAATTTGAAGTTTCCTTGCATTCACTGATTCTTTTTAGTTGAAAAAATGTTTATTATCTAGATCTGCTTCAGGCAGTAGATGCAATATCTCACTGCTCTTGGTTGTGATCTCTTTGTCAAATGCTGTGTTAAGTTGCTAGTGTTCACTTCTGTTCTTCTGTGTATCTATTTAATATCTTCCTGTTAGGGAAAAAGAATTTGTCACTTATTGTCATATTATTATTATTATTTTGATAGAATTTTTTTTCCTATGTATCATATCTTGCTGGACTTCTCTTGTAGATGACATCCAGATCATGATCTCCATGATCTGGCATTTTTAAGAGCATTTGATGTGCATTATTGCAATAACTAGTCTCCCTCTTGATTATGTATTTGTTATTTTGTAGATAACGTACCAGGGTATACAAGTACCAAAATATCCTAAAAAGAACATGAAACCACACTGTCTGATGTGGCCATCATGGAATTGCTGGCCTTTGCGCTTTCCCTGTCATGGGTGGAAAACGAATCCCTTATGATCATGTACTCCAATGTTGAAAAGCTTTAAAAAACAACATAAAGCTGCATGCAGATTGATTTGAATGCTAAAAAATGATTATCTTGAATATCTAAAACGGATTCTATTCTTTTTTTATATATATGGTTGCTGTAATTACATCACCTCATGGAATTATAAATCCATATATTAGATATATAATCTGTCAAATTTATTTCCAAGCTACATTGTTTTGTTGAACGTGTATTGCAATTACGTATGCTGAAGTTTTGCATACTATGAATTATCATGATCATGATAATTTTTTCACATTAATCGGATCTTGTCTCTAGGTCCATTCAAAATCTGTCTTGTGGTTGTCCATCACCCCCATAAAGTAATGTCACTCATTTAAGATATATTTAGCAATTCCTCGGTTATATGGAGCGTTGATCATTTAAATTGGTTTTTCTGATGTTTTGTCATATTTCTGATGAGTGATTGTAACCCTGCTAACAGAAATGATGTTTCAATTTTGACTTGCTGCCATGTGATAGTCACGTTTCATTTGCACATAATATCAATTGATTTAATGTTAAGGTCTAAAGTCTATCGTTTTTTTCCATTCATCTTTTGCAGGATGAAGTCAACCCATTTGACAAGTATGGCCAGCACGAGTTCCTAGCAACTGCCGATTATCTTTCTGAACGTGGCATTGGCTCATTAATTTTGAACATGGAGAATGCCACATTAGAAGTTTTAAGAGAGTAAGTAAAATATCTGTTGATGAATATCCATCGTATGCCTCGTGAAGTGCTCATTTTTCATTATTTGTTGGTTCAAATTAAACAATTTAAGTGGTCAAATTCCAGTACTTCAACGATTTAACCAGAGCATACACTGATTTCGGTTTCCTTTGATGCTTACTGTGTGAAATCCTTCCTATTATGGAAGTTATAGTATAGACTATAGATACCATAATACTGGAATGATTACATAGAAAGATGACTCTTTTGAGATAGAGCTGGAATAGATTGTGGTTTTGTGGTGGAATCAATCTGCCAATTCTAAAATATGCAATGCATTGTCAATTATAGGAGCTTGTGAAATATTCATGCATGTGGTTTAGCTCCCATTGTCATTGTTTATTCTTATAGGTATCAATCGGGGAGTCTTACAATATCAATGTATATTGTTTGGTTTCTGTCATCATTGGTTTTTCATGTGATTGTTACATCTTTGCCTGTTGCATCTTGTAGGGTGTTGTAAATATGGTTAGGATGTTGGGCTAACTTGAATATTGCATTGTAGTTTTTGTTACAAATGCACTTCTTAGTTATGGTTTTCAGTGTCCTTCATATTGAGTTTTTCGATTTTTCCCAATAAATGATTAGCCACAGAGAATTTTTTTTTGTGAATGTGTCAGTAATTTAGTCTATGTATTGGAAGCTCTTTTTCTGTCTTTTTCTAGTAAAATCTGTTGGCATAATCCTAACTTGTTTTTTCCGGAAAATTACAGCAAACAGTTGAGGGATACCTTCAGCTTGACCCGTCTCTCTCAGATAGTTACAGAGATATTGGAGTTGTTTATGAACAGTGGAACACCAGGTTCCTGGGTAAGCTATGTGGTACCTGAAAGTGCTGCAGCATATCAGCAGCTGTCAGCATTGTCTTCCAATGGTTTCGAGAACCACAACATACTGATGGACGCCAGCAAGCTTGAGCAATTAATAGTGGAAGCACGAGCAGTTTTATCGAGGTATGCATGGTTGTTATTTCTTGGTACTTCTCCATTCATCCAAATGAATGCAGAGATTTTCACAATATTATTTCTTGCCTTACAAGTGGCATAACACTTTGTGTTCCACATTCAGATATGTGTTCTTACTCTTTGTTTTGACTTCTTACTGCAGTACTGAATTCAGAAACATTGTTGAGGCAACGATGAGAACTGTGGTGGATGGCCTGATGGAAGACCTGTCAGTGGAACTAAATGACCCCACTGCTGTATATCCTTTAGCTAAACTTTTGCCTCAAGTAGCTCGATTGGGTCCTGCTGTTCTTGAAGAAGCAAGCAACAACAGATACATCACAAGAATACGAAGCTTGCCTGAGGTGGAGCTATTCTACACACTAATCTACACAAAGCAACACCCCTGTACACAAACCCTTAAACTAGCTCAATGCAGTAGAGGAGAAGAAAAGAAAGTCTGAGCCACTCGACACCTTGAAGAGGAGATGATGCAGGCATCCACGTTAACACAAAATTTTTCATTGTAGCATTTGATTATTTGTGGACATACTTGATGACCAGTCTTACACCACAAGAGGATGGAAGGTATGCTGGAAGAGTACCGATAGGAATGGTTTCAACGACAGTGAGATACGTATTGTATCAATTTGGGCACTCTGTTATTTAGTTGTCCCTGACATGGTATTTAGTTATACAACACTGGTATTTTCCGCTACATTAACCATGTACATTCCAAGGGAATCTCTTTCTTTTGCTCTTTCTTTTATTCCTGGGAGATTTATAGGAGACTGTTTCCTGGTAGTTCAAGAAACTTTACACTTCATGAAGTTGACAAGTACTCCTGGGTATCTCTTAAAATTAGATTTTGAGAAGGTTTTTGACAATGTCAATTGAGACTTCTTATTGGATTCTCTTGCTGACTTAGGTTGTAGCATCACATGGATTTACTTGATAAAGATGTGTATTACACATGTTAGGTTTTCCATTTTACTCAATAGCTCCCTTAAAGGTTTCTTTCCATCTTCTAATGGTTTAAGACAAGGTGATTCATTGTCACCTCTCTTATTTATCATTGTTATACACATTCTCAATAGAATGCTCTCTCTTGCTGTAGACTCTAGGCTGATAACAGGAATCCAAATCCCACATGAAGGTCCTAATATAGTGAACATCCAGTATGTTGATGACATCATCTTTTTTCTGACTCCAAGTGTGGAAAACATAATTAATATTAAGAGAATTTTGTGTTTTTTTTAGTATTGTTTTGGTTTGAAAATTAACTTCCATAAGTCTTCCCTCACTGGAATAGATGTATCAAATGAATTAATCAAAAGATCAGTTCAAATACTTGGCTGCAACACTTCTCTTCTGCCTATAACATAACTAGGACTTCCCTTGTACTTTAGGAAAGCCACCTTCAATGACTGGAGTCTAGTGATTGACAAAATTTTAAAAAAATTGTCTCTTTAGAAAGCAAAACATCTATCTCTCGGTGGAAGATTAACTTTGGTTAACTCTGTCCTTTCAGTCATTCCTACCTACTTTTTATCCATTCTACATCTCCTTAAAAGAGTTGAGAATGTCATTGACAAACTTAGATCTAGATTTCTTTAGAAATCCGATGCTTCCACTTTCTCTTTTGGTCATCTGGCCCGTTGGGGTCTACTTTGCAGATCTAAATAACAAAATGGTTGGGAGAATTATCAACATCAAAAATTTTAATCTGACGCTCAAATACAAGCTACTTTGGCAGCTACTTTTCAATTCTTGTTCTCTGAAATGGAAAGAAATAATAAAAGCAAGGTATTTCTCAAGAAATTGGCCAGGGGCTATTTTAAATTCATCCTCAGGTAGATCTTCTCCACTATGGCAGGAATTGAAAGCATGCTTTAACTTGGTCAATTGCTGTGCTGACTCTCTGGTTCAAAATGGTTCCAACACTATTTTCTGGGAAAGCAAATGATGGAATGGGATAAAATTTAAACACTATCTCCCAAATCTTTTTCCGTTGACCACATACAAAAAACCTCACTTGCTAAAACAATAGATATTTTTAGGGTAGAATTTGATAGCCTATTTGCTATCCCATTAATCCCAGCCAACACTAAACTCATCCAGGACCAGGCTGATCTTTTGGCAGATATTCTATCTAACCTTACCTTACTTCCTTAGGATGACATTTTACAATGGAATTCTTTAAACAAAATTTTTTCTGTGAAATCATGTTATAACTTTATTAATGATAGAGGCCTTCGCTTTCAGCACTATGAAGCAATCTGGTGCAGTTGGACTCCTGTCAAAATAAAAACCTTCTCTTGGCTGGTACTACATGACAAAATTTTGACTAAGACCAATCTTGGCAAAAGGGGTTGGGCTGGTCCTGATTTGTGCATCTTTTGCAACGCACATATAGAAACAGTCACACACTTATTCATACATTGTCCTTTTGCTATTCTCATTTGGCATGCATTCATTCAGGGAACTCTTTACCCTGTTATATTTTCCATTACTGATTTGCTCACAGTTCCTCTGCCATTCAAACTGAATTTGTCTAATACTGATTGCAGTACTTTGATTCAAGTCTTTTCTGGATTATTTGGAAGGAAAGGAATAACCGCATTTTTAGAGGGCATTTTAAAGACCCTAAATTATGTATACATGACATCTCTTCTCTTATTTATGGTTGGATAGATGCTTTGGCAACAGGTTTTGATAAAACAGAAGCTCTCTGCTCCATCACCTCTTTCCAGCAGTCTTGTGACACTGATCCTACGACCACTGGCCTATTCTCCAGCAGGATTGTCGACTCATTCCAGTCTAGCTCTGTCCCAGGGGTTGATCATCCGATTATTGATTAACTTCCTGTAAGTCTTTTGATCTTTGATAATTTTTGCAAACAATAATTCTTATTTGATGACCTGTGTTGGTTGATATAATTTTTAATCTATATGTATTCCAATTGCGACATATTTTTCAACAACAACTCTGTATTATTTTGATCTCCCAGGAGTTTTTTTTTCCCTTGGGAATTACAATATATAGTCTGTCGTTGACAAAAAAAAATAGTGCAGTTTACCTTACCTTGTCAGCATTGTGTTTGAGTTCTCGTATTTTACGTTATTCCCAACGCAGGCCATTGGAACGTAGTACTATGTCAATTTATTGTTCCTTCCGAGTATGTTAGTTAATCTTGAGCTTAAAATATTGTTTCCTTTTTGCCCCAAAAGAGGAAGCCATGAACCATTTACTTGGATAAAGGAAGAAGTTTAAGAAAAGTCAACCAATTCACTATTCAAGTCTAGTCTAGAAAATAAACTGGGAGTTATTGTGTTTCCATCACGTATTTCTCTCGAGTGGCAACTACAATTTCAAGCAAAATGCTGTAGGTCCAGTACCGTCCATTGACATTGGTTGACGTTCAACAGCCTTGTTCTTTCCTGCATGCTATATCGTAGTTTTAACTTTTATGCCTTCTGCAGTAATCCCTGCTTTGACAGGTTTGAACTTTGATGCCCAAACCCCCAAATTTTCTTTACAGGTGAAATGGTGAGTCGGAAACTGGTGCAAAACATATTATTCTCAATTACAAGGAGGAAAATTTTTCTCAATTACAGAAAGAAAACCTAGAATACAAAGCCTGTCTATTCTAACAATGGTTCTATCATTCTATGCCTTCGTCGATTGGGAAAAAATAAGGGTACTCCTTTCTACACAGTTACAGAGACTTTATGTTTCTTGCATTGTGCAGATTACAGTCACCTGTGTCCCACGTATGGTGGGTGGTAACATCAGATGAATCTTTCTTTCTTTCTCTTTTGGAATGACTATAAACTACAGGGAATAATTCTCTTTCATTCTCTCCCGTAACATCGCAATTTTCACAAGGAAACCTATTGATATTGGTCTTGTAGTTGTGCACCTAGACATGAAATATAAATATTGACTTCGATAAAGTAAATTACAATTCTCAAAGAGTGTAATAAATTAAAATCTTTATTCAAGCCAATTTACTTTAAGAGAGTATCTCAAAATTCTAACGTATTTGTTCAAATATGAACATCCAACTCGAAATCAATTGACTGTGAGTAGAGAAATTCATATATACATAATTACAAGTTTAATCTTCATTTGTTCTAATATAAGATTATTCCAACATACTTCACTTATGATCTTTTTTAGGTCCTACAAATATCTCTTTTATACATAGATGTGTATGAACTTGAACTTGTTTAAATTTCTTTTGACATTAATATCATGTTGAAATGTAAAGATTTAATTCGAAACCAATTGGTTATTAGTGGAGAGGTTTATCCACGTATAACACAAGTTCAATCTTCACTCTTTTCAATGTGAGATTATTCCAACAGTATCCTTGACAATTTAAAAGGCACATTCAAGCTATAATTTCAGGGTCTTAATTTATTTCATGCTAAAAACATAAAAAATGGACTTGGTGTTGAGGTTTTAGCTTCTTTTTTTTCAATTAACAAGAGAATATTTTTTTTCTTATAAAATTTTGAAATCAAATACAGTTCTGAAGCCATAACCAGAAAGAAGAAGAAGACAAGATCAGTCCTTATCAAGCTAGTATAACTCAAACATCAACCAACACAAGCAACAGATAGAAAACAATAATTCCAACCACTCCTGCAAGGACACATACAAGAATTTAAAAGAGGAGACACTCGGCAGAAATAACGATCAATCAGTGGCACAACCCACACCCAAACAAGCCCTTAATTCTAATTTGCTTTCTGCCCATTTACGCATTTACCACAAAGTCTGCGCCAGGCTGGCGCAGTTCTTGAAAAATCTCTTATTGCATTCAAACCATATCACCCACCAAGCTGTGAATGGTAAAAACATCCAAATGGTATTTTGAGGCTCTGCATTAGACATAGCCCCTCTAAATTTACTCCAAGTTCTTCTGCAGATACTTTCCCTCTTGCAAGAAGGCTCAAAAGTTTGTCATTTAAAACGCTTCTTAAGTTACAGGATTGTCTAAATGAGCACACCATCTTGCTAGATGGTATATGCAAGTACTCGACCATCCATTGGCACAATTTTTTTCCACGTAACTTCCAATCCCCAACAATCAGCAGTTCATGCTGGACGGAAGATCATATGACAAATGTTAAGTTTTTGACTCGAAATTGGCAAAATTACTGTTTGACAGATGTCCGCAGCGGACGTCCAGCATGCCTCTACATCTCTCCTTAATACAGTTTTAGCAGACGTCCACTACAGCTATGATTGTTTTAAAGGGATTCATTTTACCTTACCTATGTATAACACACACACACATATATATATATATTTCTTTGTGTTGAAATTTTAGTAGAGAGTGTTCATCTACCAATCCTAGAAAGCCTATTGGTGTTGTCAGCATTCTCTTTTGTTTTAGGTTTTGCGTTTTGATCTTTTTTCCATCAATCTTTTGTACCTTATCTTTGATCATAGTAAAATCTTTCGTTGTTCCGTGGACATAGGTTTCTACTGAACCACGTAAAATTCTTGTGTTTACGTGTGTTTCTTCTTCTATTTGTGTTTTCTCTATTTTTCCTTTGTCATTTAATTATTTTTTCGTGGTACTAAATAGAAATCCATTGGATCCTATTTCTGCACAACTAGTGGGATCCTATCCAAATTCCCAACAAATGGTATCAAAACTTTGGTCGTGGATTCTGATTTAACCACGAAAATGACAATGAAGTTCGAGATTGAAAAGTACAACTAAAATGTCAACTTCAATTTGTGGCAAATAAAGATACACGTAGTTTTGATTCAACAAGGACTTTTAAAAGTGTTGAAGGGAAAAAACAAGATATCAAAAGAAATGATTGAAGATGAAAAGGAAGAGATGGATGAGAAAGTCTTGACGAGCATACAACTTTGTTTGTCGAACGAAGTTCTCCGAGAGATCGTGCATGAGAAAGTCGTTGGTAAAAGTTAAGAGTTTCTTTACATGACCAAGACCCTTGCTAACCAATTCATATCTAAAGCATCAGTTGTTTATGCTTCGTATGGTTAAAGGTACATACATTAAATCACATCTTGATGATTTTAGTCTAGTTATTATGGACTTAAAAAGTATGGATGTAAATATTAAAGCTCTTTTGTTGCTTTTTTTTGTTACTTCCCTCTTATAAGTATTTTAGAAAAACTTTCATATATGGTAAAGAGGAAATATTAATGAATGATGGGAAGGTATTTCTATTCTTGAAAGATTTAATGGATAAAGAGTTAACAAATTCCAATGTCAGTGATAGGAAGGCTAAAGCTTTTAATGTTAAAGGAAGAAATACAGAACAAAATTCAGCAAACAAATTTCAAGAAAAGCGTAATTCTGTAACTATTGTGAGAAAAAAGGACACATTATAGATGATTATTGGAAACTCCAGAATAAAGAAAAGAGTAGTTGTAAAAGTTAGTTAAGTAAACCCAAAGAAAATTCTGTAGAAGCTATGTGAAGGTAGAAGATTTAGATTGTGATTATGTGCTTGTTGCCACTAACTTATATAGATTGAAAGATGATTGAATTCTAGACTCAAGATGTACAAATCATATTTTTTTTAATAGGAATTGGTTCTCTACTACAGATCTATTAAAAGTGGAGTTGTATTGATGAGAAATAACTTATAATCAAATACTACTGGCATATACATAGTCGAGTTAAGGATGCATGATGAGATAAAAGTAACATTGACAAATATTCGACATGTTCCGGATCTGAAAAAATCTTATCTCTATTGATACTCTAGAAACAAAAAAGTGTAAATACTCGACTAAAGATGGAGTGTTAATAGTCACCAAGTATAATCATTTTGTCATGTCAATAAGGAGATTAGGAAGTCTCTACATCTTGCAAGGAGATACAATTACAAGTGTTGCAACAGATTGCAGTGTAAGGAGGAGTGAACGAGAAGTAAACGGACCACCCTCCAAATATGCAATGTCTACGTTTGCACATACATTATTAGTAATCGAGGAGAGTTGTGATGTAGAAGAGTCGAGCAATTCTTCAGAAGCTGTTTCATCACAAAGGTTTATAGTGAAGCCTTCTCATATTATAAAAGCAGAGTGTTAATAGTCACCAAGTATAATCATTTTGTTATGTTAGTAAGGAGATTAGGAAGTCTCTACATCTTGCAAGGAGATACAATTACAAGTGTTGTAACAGATTGTAGTGCAAGGAGGAGTGAACGAGAAGTAAATGGACCACCCTCCAAATATGCAATGTCTACATTTACACATGCATTATTAGTAGTTGAGGAGAGTTGTGATGTAGAAGAGTCGAGCAATTCTTCAGAAGCTGTTTCATCACAAATAGGGTTGGCAATGGGTCAGGTTTGGACCTAGGACCCGTGGGTCTAGACTAATTAAGTATGGGTCTGGGTCCTAAAAATGAGACCCATGGACCCGTGGACTCAGACCTGTTAGACCTGCTCATTTACTAGGTCGGGTCTGGGTCTAAAAATACCCAAATCCGTGGATTCGATTTATTTATAATATATTATAGTTAAATATAAAAAGTAATGTATAATATTTACACTATATATATAATATATATTACTCTACTTTTAAATCTCATTCTCTTTAAAGTCTAAAATTTATATGGTGTATGCAC
>JAMKQA010006360.1:0-25591 GCA_024699735.1 Posidonia australis | reverse complement strand
TACTTATTCAGTATGGCATGCTTTTACATTGAATCCTTTATATCCTGCTATCCTTTCAATAGCAGATATATTTAGTTTACCACCTGTGTTAAAATTTGATATGCCCAACATTGGTTCTCACACCTTTGCACAAATATTTCTATGGTCTATTTGGAAAGAAAGGAACAACAGAATTTTCAGGAATATATCCAGAAATATCTGCATGATGGTGAATAATATTTTAAACTTGTCTCATTACTGGATTGAAAGTTTAGGTGTAGGTTTTGAAAAAAATGAGATTCTCCAATCTATTACTTCCCTTCAGCAGAATCGAAACATGGACATTGACCCCTTGGCTGTGAATGTTGCCCACACTGGTGGAGAAGAGAATACCTCCACTCCTGCTCTTGAGGAGGGGAACCTTCTGTGATGGCTAAATCCTTGTTAGCCGAATTTATTGTTTACTTTTGCTATATTTTTGAGGTTCTGTAACTTATGCCTTCTGCATTAACTTATTTTACTACTGGACAGTAGTAGCTCAGATTTTGTAAAATTTATCCCAACTATGGACTTTATGTAGCTAAGATATTGGAATATATAAAATAAACAGATTACCGGTTTCAAAAAAAAAAACACCCTAAAGCATATTTATCAAGATGTCCGCCAAGGCGTTTTAAGAAAGTCGGGCATTTCAACATCTAGCAATTATTATTTTTTGTTGATTCGTATTAAATGTTTACTTAAATCCTTTTTTTGTTTTGTATATTTCAATATGTTAGTATTTAATTGTGTTTAGAAAGATATATCATTGTACACTTGCATATACTAATATATTATATAGAAAAAAAATCTGAAATGTATTTTTTATTTAATTTATTTATGATTTGCCTGACAGCTTACCTTGATAACCTTACTCTAGAATATCCCAAAGTACAGCACTAGCTAGAAAGGTGGTCGCTCTCCTGCAACATCAAATGATCGTTGCAAATGTAGAGGAAGGGACTGGCCACGACCCATTAGTCGATTGCTTTCCCTTCAGCGTATGTCGCTTAACAGTGACTGACCGACCGGAAGCTCAACGACAAAGCCTACATTGATGTTGCTTGGCAAGATCCAATACATTGATGTTGCTTGGCAAGAACCAACGGTAGGTGTGTCATTGTTAAACTTGGCATGGAAAAAGAGAAGCTTGAGAGACTTGGCATCAATTGACATTCTTTTGATTATGGAAACTTCTGATTACCTCTTGCATAGTCTTAAAAAAATGTAATCATACATATCTATTATGCAAATAACAATAATTAACTTCTCTAGACATTTTTCTTTTAACAATTTCTCTATTTCCGTGCATAAGATGGACTTGTAAAAAGAGCTGACAAAGATTGTTGCCAGAAAATAGATTGTATAAACATCAATGGAGGGGAAAATTAGACTTGGCGGTCAAATTTTGTTACCAGATGAAACGAAGGCCCTTCAATCTCGAATTGGAAGTTTCTTTGCTCACTGTAACATTGCATCTCTTCCATCATAACAGTAAAATGGGACTAGAAACACTCATAATAGTCATCATATAACAAAAATGCCAAATCCATACATTAATTCCACGTTAAGGATAAAGCAATTACTGGACTGAAATAACTTGACACTTGAAAAACCAAAACTCCATGACAATACTCAATCCATTTGTTTCAAAAACCCGATCGTCTGATTATGTAACATAACGATTATAATATGATTTGCTGGACATCTCTACTCCATGTTCAAATGGAAAGGAACGGGAAGAGGCACGCAAGTAATGTAAATACCTAGCACAAGGGACTCTTAAATAAATGCATCCACTTGAGCAAACCAAAATACGCCAAAAGGCCAACGAATTGAATCCTCTCTCTCTCTTGAATTTGGTGAAGCCGCAGAGCCAATCTCCATGCAAAAACAACAGGTCCTCACGCTCTCACATAAAGTCATAATCATCAAGTGCTTCATAACCACCAACAATTGCATCATCATCTGGTTTATCAACATTAAGCTGTTTCTTTTTTGCCCCTGAAGATTTAAAACAAAGGATTAGAACTGAATGGGAAGAGGAGGTGGTACTGTAAAGAACTTTCATACTATGCATGAAGTGTTGACGAAATGGCAGACATATTCCCAGTTTAGGAGATAACTCTCTATTTCAAAGTGGAAATTTGATTTGTTTCTTCATACATAGCAGAGTATAATAGGGACATGTGGCATCAAACAATTCAAATCCAATTGACCTATAACAATGTTGAACGCAGCTGATGTATATATGGTAATTGATACTAGTCTTTGTTTAACCCAGTAATTTCTTTTTCTAAGCAATATGAGACTATATTTGAGGTATTATAATCTTTCCCATTTAAACACCAAAGTCACATTTATAATCATGCAATATGGTACTCTAGAGGTGATTCTCACTCTGCGTATAACACTTAGTTCTCTCTTCTCCGACTAATCCAGACTCTCGACTTTAGATACCACACCCAACTAATTTGTAAGTAATTGTAACAACCTCTAACCCAATAGTCAAACTTAAAATACTTTAAGTTTATATGATAGTTGATCCAAATCTCTATTTAGTTTACCCATTTCTTTTTCTATTATATAAGACTAATCTGGGGTGTTACACATCATATGGTGAATTCCTCCTAAGCATTACAATTCCACCATAGAAATATGCAACAAACAAGTACATTGAAGCAATGGCACAATACCATGTTAGCACAAGGAAAAAGGAATGAAGGCAAAAGTCATAAAATTACCTTTCTTCTTTCCTGCATTAGCCTCTTTTTCTGCCTTGAGTTTTTCATTCACAATTGCAGTGATCGAAGAAGCAAGATCTTTTGCCTCAGCTGCTTTGACTGAAGTCAAGGAAAGTCTCATTGAAGCTTTCAAGAGAGAGATATAGTGAAAGCTTTTCTGAAATATGAAACAAAACATGAGCTGGTTAGTAATTATGGGAGTCAAATTAACCTGAGCTGAAATGTCCCACAAATTCAACAAATACCTCATGAGGACGGAGCTTATGAGAGATAAGCTCTGCATACTCCAAGAAATCATTTTCAGATTTCGGAATGAAGTTATCTAGATTCTTTTCATCACCTCCTTTTTTTGCAAATAGCTCTCTGGTTGACTTGTAATCAGACTCTTCCTCAATCCTATGCGATGAAGAATTTTATTTACGCACTAGCAGTTACATTGTGTGATACAAACATAGCAAGATCAATTAATATTAGTTTTACCTTTGCCTGCGGAGTTTCTCCTCAAGTGGATCAGTGAGGACGTTGCTGTCTGCTGTAGTCACTTTCGACTGTTTTTGTTTTACATCAGCCTTTTTTGACTTTTCACCAGCTGTGCCACTGGATTTTGAATTAACCTTCTCCGCAGGAGGCTCCGATTTAGGTGTCTACATCAAGGTCACTCATAAGTAAGCATGGAATTGTATATCTAAATCTAAGAAAAGAGGACAATGTTTATTGTGCACTACAATCTGTTCCACGGAGAATAGTTTACCCCATCATGGATTCCACAGAGAATAATCTACCCCATCATGGACTTTTACAAAAACTGCTTTTGACTAAGGTAAACTATGATTGAAATTTTTAAGTGTTAATAAACTTTCAAAATAAAAAATACAATTTCAATTTATTTTTCTTGACATATTTCATTATTTTGTGTGGTTTTCAGGGAAACAACATATTTTGTGTGAAAAAATATAAAAAATTAGGGAACAAAGAGACAGCAAACATATGCCATATGAACACAAGAGCAGCATTGTACATTACAGTTGCTATTTGTAGTGGAGTGACATGTCATTAATTATTTAATAATCAATCATTTGGCTCTTATTCTTATATATATGTTATTTTCCATTGTATTTTGTAATCCATGGCTCACTTCAAATGAGCTAGTGTCCCACGTCTCATCCTCTAAAGTATTGTCACCTTTGCATTGCTCTTCACTATGATAATCTTGATTGAAGTACATTTGCCAGAAAATAGAATTTGTTCCTTTATTCTTTTGATCCGGAACTTGGATGTAAAATAAGCATCACTAACCCTCCCTTTCAAACTTGCTATTATAGTATTATCCAACTAAAGATAAGAGTTAGTGATGAAGACCACCAAGAAGAAAAACAAGAAGGGGGAATTATGTTGATAAAAATGAAAAATAGAAAGATACAAGTTTAAATCTTTACGTCCCTAAAGAATGATACAATTAATCATTAATAGATAAAAACCATGTTGTACAAACTTTCCAAAGACAGTATGTATCAAAACCAGAAAAAGAAAAAAGATTACACCAACTCTGCCCAGAAATCAATCTTCCCCTCAGAGTAAAAAATTCTTCCCAAAAACAAAATGTTCAGGAAATTGGCAACCATCGGATCAATATAAGTTGCCAAATGCAAATGAGGGGTGACTAGTTCATAAATGTTTGTCCCCAGAACAATATCTCAAGCCTAGACATACTCTTAAGAAAACATGATGACACCTCATCCTGAAAGGAATCAATAACGATATCCCCTTAAGGGATAACAACAATCTAACAACTACATATTATGGCAATCTTATAGTAGTATGAACACCTCTGGGATACAAATATCAGAAAAATCAATGTCTATGATCCCCATCAAATTGGTAGAAGCAAAAAAAAGAGAGGAGAAAAATGTGCATGAATGTGCTGAACAAAAACAGCATATCTGACAGTAAATATGTCCACAACAGCACGTGAGGTTTAGCACAAACATGTGAGGCTGGCAACTACTTTTGCATGGGTTTGCGCTGCAGTTGATCAAATGACCAACAATGATTTTGTATGAGATAGAGCAGTCAGAGCTGGAGTTTATGTTTATACACAATCTTCAGTGAGTCAGATACACACTAGTTACAGATTAATATGGTTCTGCATTGAAGATTGATGACTATGGTACATGTAATAGATTTGTGCAAGTGAAAGACAAATGAAGATATCCAACAATAGTTTCCAGCGTTCTTCGGATGTTCAGGACACGGTACATCAACTCAAGAAGTGTTGAGATGGTGAGTTTTTCAATGGACCTGTGAAGACACTGATGGGTTCACAGCAGGCCCATGATAATTGATGCAACGTAGTTTTCTGCCTACCTAGATCTGCATGCTGCAGGTCCATAATAATGGATGCAATGTAAGATTTTTTTGCCTCCCACACAGTGAAGGTGGGCTCGCTGCAAGCCCACAACATTGGATGCAGTGGAACTGAAAGGTTTTCTGGAAAGCGTAGATGGATATGCAGGCCCAAAGTGTGCAAATGGGCTCTACATGTCTATGACAACTATATAGCTGGAGTTGTGGTATAGAGGCGTTAGCAATCTTCCAGAGGGCTCAATTGCACTGGATGCAAGCCTACATTGAATCAGCTTAGGTAGGCTACCATTAGATGGGTATGCACAGGTTATAGCCTTTTATACATACTATTATGAATACTTTCTTTGAGAGATAACTTGTGCTTTAATGGTGGGAGGCAAAACTAAGAGAAATATGGAGTTAGAGTCAGACTCACGGGAATTGAGGTCAACATCTCCTTGTAAATCTTGTTTTATAGTGAATTCTCTTTTCTCTCTGTCCCATGTTTTTTTTCCTGTTTACGTTTCCATGCATATTTGTGTGTCAATCTTCCATATCAGTGTTTATTCTTTTATGTTTCCATAAATGATCGATGAATCTGGTCTCAACAATAAAAATCTCTACGTAGCAACCCTTTAAACTCAAAATTATCTCTACATTACTGATTATAAATATGTTGTAAGTGTTTTGCGTGCGTAACCTTTGTTTCCATTAGGTGAAAGAAAAGAAGCCATTCTAGAAACTAGACTAGGATAAAAAATTAACTCATATTTATACCTACAGCTTATACTTGACTCACTTATGGCACTTGCAGGCTAACCATCAATGAGTGTAGCCTAAGGCCCCATTTGGTTGGGATTATGGGCCTCCATATTATCTCATAACCTTAACAATGACCACTATCTGATTATACAAATTATCCAACACTCTATTGATTTCAAAATAAAATTGTTGACATAATTAACCAAATGGTGCGCTTTTGGTAGAATATGATGGATTATGTAGGTACATTTACCTTCTTACTCCCAAACATAAAATTAAACGTCAATTTCGTGTCAGACTTCGGTCCAACACAAATAAGAAACATATCGGACATTAGTGGAAATGTTGATGGAAACGTGGTAAATTTTAGAAAGTCCATCGAAATGGATAAAAAACTTTGAATTTTGATTTCAAACTTTAGAATAAATTGAAGTAAGTAATAATCTACATCTTAGACTACTTAGATCAACTTCTTCAATATGTATTACATTTAAATACATTGAATAAACTTAATACAAATATCTTGAAGCATAAATAATACATAAAAATGATTAATAAATGTTTAAAAACAAAAATACTTATAAAAGTTATCTCATATATGCTTAACATTTTACTATTTTTTTATTTAATTATGAATTTTACTGCTTTTTAATGATTTTATAGAGTTATTAGGTTAGATCTATGTAATATCAAATTATTAACATCAAAATACAAAAAAAAAACCTAAAACCTATGTATTATTAGGTTAGATCTATGTAATATCAGGATATTAACATCAAAACATAAAAAAGCCTAAGATGTATGTACTATTAGGTTAAATCTATGTAATAACAAGTTATTAATGACAAAATACAAAAATAAAAAACATGGAAAAACCTAAAATCTATGTTTTATTAAGTTAGGTCTAATTATTATTATGATAGATCTAAGATGTAGATCTACCTGAAAAGTTCAAAATCTAAACACAAAAAGTGAAAAAAACTTAGATTCTATATAAAAATTAAGTGTTATACTTTAAAAAGGAATAAAATTTAAGAGCAATTAAGGAGAAGACTTTTTAAGTTGGTAGCAATCCACTAGATTGTGAATGAGTAGAAAAGATACACAGGAAGTCATGAACTCATAAAAGAGAAAAAGCAAATAGAAAAAAAGGAACTCTAGCACAAGTCCGTAGATTTAATGGACATATCGGTCGACATTGTTCAAATTCAATGTAAAAAATACACCGTATCGATCGACACTCCGACACTCACCGACATGTGTCGAAGTTTGACTTCGACATATAGTATTTTCCGATTTACACTTGTAAATCGTGTCGGCCAACTCAAAATTCGACACGTGTCGGCGAAATATCGTCGACACGTGTCGATGTTTAATTCTATGCTCCCAAGACAATATAAATTTACATGATTTATTTATTGAAAATTACCATGAATACCATTAATTTACCAAATGAAAATTACCATGAATTAACGTTGGAAGAAAAATATGACCTATGGGATAAAATAAGATTCAACAAAAAACTACAAGTGTACTCTAGTATTTTACAGGTGTATTCCAATATTATTATATTGTTTGCATGTAAAACACTACCATCATCCAAGGAGAAAATTTTATGATCATTCAAACTAAATTTAAATTTATAAAGGTAAATATATAATTTCAAACAATCAAAGCAATACCAGAATCTACATCCAAACTAAATTCAATATTCTCTAGATTTCTTGCTCGTAATCTTACAATTCTTCTACCTCAACTTGCGTGTACAGAATTAATATTCTATATCCAAAATCAATTCCTAAATTTTATCTAAACAATGCCTAAGAGAATATTCAAATTTTGTATAGAGATCATAATTGTAGCATTATGACACGATACTCTTATAACTACAAAAAAAAAGACATAATCCCTTTATCATTTTATGGACGAAATATTTGATATATGGCCAAAAACCGGGAAAGTAGGAATATCATGCCATGAAAAATAATGTATACATTTAGAACTTGAAGAAAAAACAAAGAAAAAATACAAATGCAAATGCCGACTAAGGTGATTGTTTGTGTTGAGAAAGAATGTCTTATTGATTAAACAATCCAATTACATATATAAAGGAGATTACCCCTTATACGGATATCCATGTAAGACATATCCATTTAAGACAACTCAAACTAACACTCCCCCTCAAGCTGGAACATAGACATTGATCATGCCCAACTTGTTATATAAGGATTCAAAAACCCTAACACTCAAAACTTTGGTCATTGGTCGTTGTTCTAATGACTGAGCATAAAGGATGCAAATAACTTCTTTCATTACCATGTTAGGCATGTAATGACAGTCCACTTCAATATGTTTAGTACACGTATGAAATGTAGGATTATTTACAATGAAGATAGCTGTCTGATTATCACAATGCATAGCTATAGAGATTTTTAAAGAGATATCAAGCTCAGATAAAAATGACCTCAGCTAGATCATCTCACAGGCAGCTTATGCTATAAATCGGTACTCAATTTCTACACTGGACCGTGATACCACGTTTTGCTTTTTGCTTCGTCAAGTTACAAGATTTCCAACTACATAGGTGCAATATCCTAATGAGATTTCTATCACCTCTGTCTCTTGTATACCCAGAATCAAAATATTTCTCAACCTCTAGGTGACCATGCCTTTTATAAACTAGTCCTCGTCTTGGTATGCCTTTAATGTATGCTAGTATACGTAAAGTACTTTGTCAATGTATCTCTCTAGTCTCTAAGTTCATGCATGAATTGACTCAGTAGCTCAACAGCATATGAGATGTCTAATCATATCACAGTCAGGTAGATCAACTTGCCAATCAGTCTTCTATACCAACCTACATCGTCATAAGTGCTTGTAGGACTACCTAAGAATGCTGGTGTAGGATCAATAGGATTACTCTCTGGTTTGCATTCAATGAGACTAGTCTATTGAAGAAAATCAAGTGTATATCTCCTCTGAGTTAACGTCATCTTCCTTTTAACACAAACAAACTCAATACCCAGAAAATACTTAAGACACTCCATGTTTTTTGTAGTGAAGTGTCATTGTAAATATTGTTTGACTTTACTAATGCACACAACATCACTCCCGGTAATAATAATGTTATTTACATATACTTCCAATAACACACAACCATTAACTTTCCTCCAGATAAATACTGAATGATCAATCGCATATCTTGCGAACCCAAAGTTCATTACCACCTTGTTAATTTTATCAAATCACACTCTTGAACTCTATTTCGGACCATACATAGCCTTCTTAAGAAGGCATACACTATTCTTCTCTTGAGCAACATACCTAGAGGTTTTTTCATGTACACTTGTTCTACCAAGTCATCATAAAAAAAAGTATTTTTAACATCAAGTTGATGAATATTCCTCGAGTTATTGATAGTAATAGATAGAATGGTCCGAATGGAATTAAGGCAAGCCACTAGAGAAAAAGATTCCTCATAATCAACACCAAAGGACTGTGTAAAATCACGTACCACCAATCACATTTTGTATCTATTTACAGAGCCATCAGGTTTGTACTTGATAGTGAATACCCATTGACAACCATAATATCAGTTTCTTCAAGCCAAGCCACCAAATTCCATGTACTACGAGAAAATAAAACTTACATATCTTCATCCATGACTGCTTTCCATTGTGGCAGAAGTAGTGTCTTTTGATAATTCTTGGGTATAGACTCTGATAATATAGACAAGGTATTGACGAAAGGACGAGTAAAGGGAATCACAAAAAACAAATGTAGAAATAGGATGAACAATAGAAGACCGTGTATCTTTTCGTGGGACAATAGGAATATCAAGAACTTGTGGTGGAACATTTGCAAAGAGAGATGGTGGCTCAAACTAAGTTAGCGGAGCCATCTCGTCTCGTCAATGATAAATCTGGAGTGGACAAGGCATATGCTTGCAAAAGTTGCCGTTGAACATCTCCAGTATCAATAATCTTAATTGGTAAAAAAGTAAGAGTAATATGATTGTTTGAGGTAGAAGAATCAAAATAAGGTTTAGATTCTCAAAAAGTGACATCAACAGACACAAGATATTGACAACTGGGTGAATGATAACACCTATAGCTCTTTTGGATTCGTGAATACCCTACAAAGACACACCCAAGAGACCTTAGAGCTAGCTTATCAAGATTAGGACTAGTCCTAAATATAAGCAACACACGTAAAAACCTTTGCAGGGAGACCGAAGAGTTTCATCTCAGGACACAGACGACGTAATAGGATTTCACCATCAAGAGATGCAGAAAGTATTCTATTGATAAAGTGAGTCACCGTAAGTACTACAACAAACCAGAAGGACTTGGAAACATTCATTTGTAATATGACTGTGTGGATGACATCAAGTATGTGTCTATACTTGAGTTCAGCCACCTTATTCTATTAAGAAGTATATAGTCAAGTAGTCTGATGAATAATTTCTAATAAAGCATAATAACTTTCCACATCCCTTTGAGCAAAATTTTTGGAGTAATAGAAAATTGATTTCTTATTTCAGTAAAAAAATTCTTGATAATGTTAAATATATGATGTTAATCTTTAAGAAGATATACCCATAAAATTTTAAAATAGTCATCCACAAATACAATATAATAACAAAAACTAGACATAAATACATTACAAGTAGGTCCCTAGATACCACAATGAATTAAATCAGAGTTACCTTGACTAGCAGACAAACTAGACCACTTATAGGTAACCCGATGTTGCTTATCCAAACGACACGAGTCACAAATAAACAGCTCAACTGAGATCCTAAGAAAAGTTTGTAGTAAACTGCGATGTGATGAATGCTCAAGACAACAGTGTCATAACAACAATGACTTTGTAATAGTTGCAACCAACACCAATCCATTAAGTATATCAAGTACACAACCTTACTCACGATTCAAACCAATCCTCTTCCCTGTCTGTAGATCCTGAAAGGTGCAATGATATGGAAAAAAGGTTACTGAATAGTAAAATTGATGGGTAATAGCAGTAATGGAAAGTAAATTAACCAAAAAGTCAGGTACATAAAAGACTTTCTCAAAAGTGATATGAGAAGAGACATCAACAACACCTTCAATGATGACCATTGGCAATAAAAATAATTTTAATGTTTGATAAGCTAGAAAGACGGGTAAAAAGATTTCGAGTACCACTAGAATTTAGTAAGGCAGGCATACCTAAGACAGATGCATAGACAGCAGTGACATGGGTTTGATTATCTTGGAGTTGAAGGAACCTATTATAGTCAACATGAGAGATAGTAACTGTCTAAGTAAAGGAATCATTAAATGTGTTTTCTGTGACATGCCTAGTCCGAGAAGATTTACCAAACTTACTTCAATAGTGATCAAAAGTGTGATTTGTCTTATCACATTGATCAAATTTGTGAGACTCTTGCCCTCCAAATGAGGATCTACCATGTCATTATCCATGACCTCAAAAAGAAGCAACCAAAGTTGATTAATCAAGACCAAAAGTCGAAAAAGCAGTCAAGATGCGCAATGTATGAGCAAGGGTAGATGAAAGTAAAGGAAGTATCTCTGAACTAAAGATTGGCCCACAAATTTAAAAGACCACAGTGGAGTTGAGTCCAACAAGAACGATAATCACTGATAATTCTTCTCGATACTGCCTCATCTTTGATATGTCAACAACAAAGGATTAATAGATTTCCAGTCCATCCAATAAAAATCTAAAGGAACTATAGAATTCCTAAACAGAATGTTCATCCTGACAGAGTGTCAACAACAACTCATATATTTCACATTTGCGTGCAATAGTTTTTTTATGTCCTTATGTGCTTTGTAGAGTATCTTAAACCTTTTTGGCTGGACGCAGGCACGTAGTATCATGACATCTCGAGATATATCCTCTTCCATACTATTAACTAGCCACGAAATAATAACACAATCATTTACAAACTAGTTATCATACGTGGAGTCCTTAACTTCAGGAGAATCGACAGTAAGGTGTCAGATCTTCCTATATGTATCAATAAAAGTTTCAAATACCCGAGACTATAGTAGAAAATTCCTACCATTCAGTTTGATTGACGTCCTAGAGAGGTTTTTTTATCAACATTTACCAAGATGAAGCCATGAAGACAAGAGATCAGGTCTGATTTAGGCAAATAAATAAAGGAAAGATAGCAAAAAAACTGTTGTAATCTTGAGAAGACACCAACAATAGTTATAGGAACACCCTTCTAAGGTAGCATATGAGTATCTAGGGCAAATAAAGGGCACATAACCAACCCTAGATATAAAAAAATATATAAGGAATAAGAAACCAGCCTATATTATGCCTGGAATCCCAACGGCCAAACTGTTAATGGGTGCCAGTGGCCAAAGGGGACAAAAGGAGGGCCGATGGTGACCTGTGACCAATGGAGGAGGCAGGGGGTTCATCGGACAGGTCTAGAGACGACAGAAGAAGGCCTAGACGTGTTAAACAAGTGGTCAAAGGGCATATCAGACGGCAGCGGTGAGTTCTGGAGGAGTTAATGGCCGTCCGACAACGACAGACTAGCCAAAGGTGGCTCTCGACAGCAGCAGTGGCAGCTTGAAGGTGGGGATCTAAGGTTTGAGTGACCTAGGCTCTGGTACCAAGTTTGTGTTGAAAAAGAGTGCCTTATTGATTAAACAACCTTATTACATATATAAAGGAGATTACCCCTTGTACAGAGATATCCATGTAAGGTATATCCATTAAACACAACTCAAACAAAAAAGACGATTAAGTGGAAGTGGTAGTAAAGGGCTAATATCATAATGGATTCTTAACAATCTTGAAGATTTTGATAACTACATTTTTTTCCTGTAATATATCTGAACTTCCAGGATTGTCCAAAAGTCCACTCCAACAACATACACTATCAGTCATTAATAGACGATCTTGCAGCAATTTTACAGGGTACCTGATGAAGCAGACCTAGGACCTTGAGGCTAAATCGACTGCACAAAATGTGTACTAATTTATCATCTTTCTTCTCATTTGTTTGTTTCCTGGATTTTCTCTGGTATTTTTAAAAGAAATAAAAACAGTTTACCATACAACCAACACAGAATTACATGCTGCTGCACACGATATATTCATCACATACATCACATACATCACATATGCCAAGTTCAGATCATCGCTTCACCTTGACAAAAAAATCATCATACTCAACAAATCTCTTCATTGTTCCACATACCATCAAAGAAAGGACACATTCAAAGCAAGGAGCATGAAGGTAGCATTGATCTCAGAAATACTAAAACAATCACCTAAACATTATGCAAACATAAAGGAGAAAATGGGAAAGGAAAATGAGCAGCTTAAATTAGATTCAGTTTCCTTTAAATGCATCCAAAAAAATAAAGGGCATTACAGCAAGGTTATCCACTCTAATCAATTCGCACTTGTCAAATTGTTGCAGTGATTAGGATCTACTTTGATAACAAACTAGAGCATTCATTTAACTTGCAATGTGATGCCCAAGTAATCTGATGACACCATTCATATCATAGCTGATTCCCCAAAATAAATAGATTATTATCTAAAATAAAACAATAAAAAGAAGCCATTGAAACACAAAAGCAGCTAACTTGCATCATGATTTGCAACATCGTAGACATCTCTCAAAAAATGTTTTCAATGGTGTTTTTCACAAGATGATTCTATGTATACATCATAGGATTCATGTTGCCAACCTCACAGTTGCATTAAGCCATTGTGGTATCATAAAGTTATAAACCGCCCAGGCAACCAAGAAAACATTATTTCAACTCTCTCTTTCACAAGGGATGTTCACCAGAAGCATAAAAGGATGACTGCTGTCTTGTTTGCAAGCCATAAAAATATTTGACAACTTTTCAACATGAAATTAAGTTTTCTTGCTTGCTCATATAAACATAGGGAAGATTGGAGCCATGGCCACAGGAAAGTCAATGGTTGTCACTACTAATCCCAAATTGGGGCTCTAATTCTTAGGTTTATCAAATAGCATGTCCCAAATACAAACAAAGAAAATCACAGGAAATTAGTAAAAGCAGTTTGTGAGCTGAGTTGTCCTATGCATTACAAGCAAGTTGCTGATGGGATGAGGGGCCCTGATTGTGTAAACCACCATTTTGAAGTATAAGAGAATCCTTATAGAATATGAATTACAGATTAACGAATATGATAAGGCTGATGAAAGAAAGAAGGAAAACACAGGTCAAAATTAAAGCTACCTAGAACAGTGCATTCAGACTCCAGGGTTCTTTTAAAATGGGCAAATGCATGTCCTTTAGCCTAGTCAAAGAGATGCATCTTCACCTGTTCATGTGCCCTAGTTTCCAGTTCTCAATAGCTTATTAAAAAAATTGTAAGAAGGCTAGTAAAAAACAAAAGTTACAGAGAAATACTGAACATGTTATAGTTTTATCATACATATAATTATGAAAAGAAATCAAGATTTCTAAAAATAAAATTGACAGTATTAACATAGATATGATTATAAAAACGAAAATCAAATTCTTCAAAATATTAGCATATAACGGTGACTATAGAAAAGGAGAAAGTAGCATATCAGAAAAGAAAAAACAAAGAATTACTTCAAGTGCATCTTCATCTTCCCATGATTCTTTCACATCATCCTCCTCTACATCTTCATCATCCCATTGACTTTTTAATTTTCCCTTTTGAAAAGATGGAGCTGCCAGCTCAAAATCATCTTTCTCTGAAAAACACATGCAGCACAGTATATGGCTAAATTGAAGATGTTAAAGCATGAGAGACTGATTATAAGAGCACAATCCAAGTATTGCACAACAACTCCACTACAGCAAGTAAATGACTAACAGTGAAGGATACCGCTGATTGAAGATAATAAAGTACAAGAGGAAGTGGCTCTAAGAGCATAACAACATTTCAAGCATGTTGCATAATGGCCTTAAAAAAACAAACATATAGTAGAGACTTATACTCTCATCCTACACCTAAGATGAAATATTTGGTACAAGAATATATCAAAGACAAATAACATTTGTTTGATCATGATATTGAGTAAGCCAAGTTGATAAACATCAACTTTCAGTCATTCCTGACATGGTTTATCACCATAGATATCTAAAAAATACATCATCTTTTCAACATTCCTCACATGTATGATAAACTTTAAGATCTAAAAATACATGAAATAGCATAGAGTATTACATTATAAAACAAAAAGTGTTCTATAAAATCCTGTCAAATACCTGCATAGCTTGCATAGGCAGGTCTAGGAAATACTTTATAATTAAACAACATCATTCACATAACAAGGTGAGTGCATAAGTCTGCTTTGACCATGTCTACTCCACCTTTAGGGAAAAAATGTTGCCTAAAAAATGTGTTAAATTTGAAAGACGCTTAGGCTGACTAAGAAAATCATCTGTCACAACAATATGTCATTTTGAAAGTAGGGGACAATAGTGGATATCCCATGAAAGTCTACGCAAATAAAGCACGGATTGTCCCAATGCAAGTCCCAGTGTCCTACACTCCTACCTACCCAAATAACAGGCCAACACTAAGCTACTAACACCCTGATGCTACTTGTTTACAGCCTGACATATTTGTGACTCCAAGAATTACTAAGACAAACTGAAACACAAGTAAACTTCATAAAGATTTTGGTCTTAAAAGAGGAGATCCATGAGGTATCAAAGGCTTACCACTATGACAGGAAAAGTAATCATTCCTTTTTATAAGTAGCTCTCATTATTTCATACCACATACAGGGAGTGGGAACAGATGAAAGACCTAAAAAATTTGATGTCAAGGATTCTACAAGCTCCTTAGTCAATTTCTAAGACAAACAAAACTAAACATCATGACATTCCAACACTTAACCTGATCATGACATTCCAACACTTAACCTGATCATGACATAAGCTCCTACTACAAGAGACTAAAAAGTTAGAACAGTCAAAGCTAGATCAAAACAAAAGGAATCCACAAAAAAACGGAAAAACCTTCCAAACGAGGGAATGCATAGATCACAAAAAAAACGAGGAATTGGTTTCGGTCCTAGAACCTTTACCCCAATCGTCCATTCTTATCTCAGAATCCTAATTCTCTTTTTTCACCGCAAAGAACAGCTCTCAAAAATCTGGAACAAAACATGCCTCCATCAATTACCACATAAGATCGCAAGAACCGAAACAAAAACTGAGAAAAAAAGGGAATAGATTTATACATGAACAAGAACAAACTAGGTCAAACCTTTCGGCCTCCAGAAACCCCACGGTCAGAAGAGAGGACAACGAAAAGGAAACCGCAGGCAAAGGCTCGATCTCCGTCGCCCTTCTTCCCCAATCCCGGTTGCGAATTCCAGGCTCTTCTTTCCTTTTCCCGACGAGAGCTAGCGAGAGGCGGTCGTGGCGGCGAGTTGTTCTCTTCTCTCCCCTGCTGGAGTCGTCGTCTTCTTCTTCTCGCTAATGCAGGTGGTGGTGGGTGATATATCTGGTGTGGCGGCGGAGTTGGGCCTTGTTTTTGTTTGGGTGCGGCGGCTAGTGGAATTGGACATGCAGTGCGGACGGTGGATCCGATGCCCAAATGGTCGGGTCGGACTCTTTCTCTCCTTGCCAGCTTCTCAACTGGCCTGCCCAAATCCGCTAGAGTTGGATGGTTTCCAACATGTCTACCGGTAACGAAGAGTCTTCCTTGTAGAATTTTTTCCTATTTTTATCACTGAATTTATTTATTTTTTAACTTATTGCTAACAATTTTTTTATTTTTACCATTGATGGAGATTCAAACTTAAAAAGGAAATGTAAATTCCACTTTCCTTAGTTAACTACACAACGGTAGTTGATTATGTTACTTTTTAATTGTTACTCATACAAGATAGAACATAGGCCAAACACCATGAGACACTGTAGAGTTAGACTCCAACAAGATGGGGCATGGAAGTTACAAAAAAAAAATTTATTTTTACCAAACTTTTTTCTTGTTTTTACCACTAACGTTTGTTTTTATGGTTGCTCATATAAGATTAAACATGTAAACTAGGCCATTCGACCAGGCCCATGTTTTGGCCTGTCCAATCTGAGTAAAAGTCAGGCTAGGCTGACTCAACCTAGATAAGGCCCAAGCCATGCCAAGCCCAAGGACCAAGTCCAACCGACTTGACGAAATAAAGCCAATTAGGCTCAACTTAACAAATAGACTAGGTAGGGTCGACTCGGTTTTTCAGGAAAACAAAAAAAGACTAGTTGACCTTTATTTTTGCGTTAGTTTCCAATGTTCATATGAACGTTACCTTGCCAACGTTAATTTTTTTCCTCCTCCATTCATTATTTTTTCTCTTAAATACCCTCATACATCTTCATCTCTCCTATAACTTACTCACTCCACTCCTTTCAATTCTCAAATTTCTCATTCTCTCCACACTTTCTCCATTTCTCAAACTCTCTACTACTCTAAACTTCTCAAGTTTCAACTCTTCTCACTTGTATGGAATACAAGTTTGGCTTTAGACTCCGGTCTTCTATTTTCATCAACAACACTTCGGTTTTCGGTCTCTGACTCCAGCGGTCTAGCTTCCGTGTCCACGGCCTGCCAATAAAAAAATTTCTTTACTTCTAATCCATCTAATTTTTGGATTTTGAGTTTTTTAGATCAAGGATTTTTTTTTAATCAATTTTTTCGGCCTTAAAATGAATTGTCCTTTTAATGTAGGAAACCATGATTATGTCCCTGATTCTAATTATAATTCTACTCAAGAGTCAGACAAGCTCCAAACCACAACCCCACAAACACA
Organism: Posidonia australis; assembly: GCA_024699735.1. Lineage (NCBI taxonomy): Eukaryota > Viridiplantae > Streptophyta > Magnoliopsida > Alismatales > Posidoniaceae > Posidonia > Posidonia australis. The sequence continues at coordinate 7,918 of JAMKQA010006360.1, read as the reverse complement.
ATTTATAAGTACTAAAAAATCTAGGAAGCAAAGCTCATGGATTTGGAAATATGTAATCTTGGATCCCACTAATAAAAATAAATGTTATTGTAATTATTGTGATTCAGGATATACTTGTCCTAGCGGTGGGGGTGTAGGTCATATTGTTAGGCATTTAACAAAATATATAGCTACTTATAATAAAGATGATAATACAGATTTAAGACAATCTAAATTGCACATTAGTTCAAGTGGAATAGTCAATTGGAAATATAATGTAGAAAAAACAAAACATGGTTTAATAAAATTTATAATACAATATGAACAACCATTTAATTTTTCTGAAAATAAAAGATTTGAAAGTTGTGTACAAAATTATTTAAACTTACAATTTAAATGTCATTCTAGAAATAGTACTAAAAATATAATTTATAAAACAATTAAAAAAGATAAAGAAATTTTAATTAGAATGCTTTATAGTTTATTATGTAAAATATTATTAACTTGTGACGTTTGGACAGGTCCACATAATTTTATTTATTTATGTTTTATTACACATTGGATAGACATATAATAGAATTTGCAAAAAAGATTAATTACTTTAGACTTTTTGATCATCCATACATTGAAAAGGCAATAGCAAATATTATAGAAGATATTACTAAAGAATTTAAAATATATAATAAAATTAATACAATATCTTTTGATAATGTTTGTAATAATAATGTTGTTGTAGTAATATCTTCCTTTTACCATGTTACATCCACACTGATCCAAAAAGCCAAAATTTTGAAAAAAGAGAGAAAGAGAAGTTTTGAACTTGAGTCTTTTGCTGACTCTAGCCACGTCGCGTCATCATCTTACATTTTATGCATAAAAGGGGATTTTCTTTTGTTAAATATTTTGCATACTGCATTTCATTTTAATTGCATGTCATAGCTAGGTGTTTTCATTTCATTACAACTAAGGGGATAAAACCCCTTAGGTAAGTTTTCTCCTCCTATTTCATATTTGTAACTTAATTTGTTGAATTGCTTACTACACCATATTAATCCGTGACATTTTGATTTTGTCTTACAAGGAAAAGAAAAGAAAGAAGAAGCTCACCAGTGCGGGAACCTATAGGCAGTGTTAACGCTGTCCTATAGTAGCTGAACTGACAACATACACATCTCCCTAGGCATCTCGAGGATCGACGAAAGCAAACCGAGAATGGTGATCACATCGATTCCATCATCCGTGAAGTGAAAGAGTCAGATACAATTAAAGGGACACAAGCGAGGTGGCAAAACACCTCAAGGTACGTAGAATGTGTGCTTCCTTCAAAATCCCATATCCACAGTTTGGCGATCACGGTGGGACGCCTAAAATGCCCTCGTACTAAGTGAGCATCCTTTTTTCTTTATTCTTCTTTGTTCCTTACAATTTTGTTTTTTATGTCGCGGGTTTTTGAGGTTGTGGCGAAATTCCTTATAGTGTTTTGAAGTACCACAATCTTTTGATTTTTTTAGTTTTCTTTTATGCTTAAATGTATGTAACCACCTCTCATTTGATTTTGATTTTTGAAAGTAGAGGTGATTGAATAAAAAAAAAAGTCAATTTTCTGAAAAATTTCCTATCAGTGTGTTAAACGCTTATTTGCAAGCATCTTATGTAAGACGTCTTAGATTCAGCGTCTTACGTAAGACACCCCAAATTACATAAGACGCCTCCATTCTAGCATCTTGTGCATTTGAACAAAATCCTATCCTATTTTCAAAATTTTCTTTTGTTTTCTTTTTTCAACTAGCCCAAAAACCAAGGTGTGAGGTGATTGACTTTGCCCTAGGAACTGAAGCCTTAGTTTTTGAGTACTTTTCAAAAATCAAAATAAAAATCGAAGTTTTCTCTGTGACTTGCATGGCCCTTATTGAGAACTAATTTGATTATGTATTTCCTTGGGTTACGTAAATAACCACTTAAATCCTAAGCACCTATGTTGCAAAAGACTTAAGAGAAGTGTTTGTGTTGTCATTTACTTTCACAAGGGGCACTCTTCTCTCCCTTGACTTTTGTGGAAGTAAGTTAGAATCCCAAGTTAAAAATTGTATTCTCTCTCCCCCTTCTTTGATTTGATGTGGTTATATGCTTGAATATACGAGAGACCCGATTAATTCTAGGTACACTAGACTTACCTCTACAGGGTAGGGATTTAAGTGTGTTTAGGCTCCCCTAACGACCCTCAAGAGTTGAGGTAAGGGATAGTACCCAAGAATAGGAATTTTATCTCATTTGTAAGGAGCTATAGATTACCCTAAAGAAAGCCATATTTAATCCTTAGACACCCTGAGAGCCACACAGGTTCAAAACACCAATAACAAAGTGAAAACTTGAAATCAAACTGTTAATCGTTTATTTGAAAGTGTTTCTGTGCAATTCTGTGAACAGGAGTGTTGAATGCTAAATATTTTGCGTCTTACGTTAAACACGTCAGAATTATTGTTTAATACATTGTCTGAACTTCTACTTATTCTGGTTTTTATTCGTGGTGAATGTTGAATGTCACAAACTGAATGCTTGAACAGGGACCTTAAACAAATCATTTGCAGACTGATTCTCATTTCCTTTTCTTATATAAACTTGTATTATGTTTCAAAATTCTTTGTAAGTTTTTTCCCATCAAGTGTAATTTTTGTAACCTTTTTCCTTTTATTAGAAAAAAATTAAAAAAAAGCCAAAAAAATGAAAAAAGAAGAAGAAGAGTCAAACAAAAAAGAGTCCAAGAGTTAAAAAAAGAAAAAGAGAGAGGTAAAGAGTAAAAAAAGAGAGTAAAAAAAAATTGTGCTGTCTTCTAGATCCCTGAGTTCCAAAGTTTGTCAATAGCTATGAGTACATTTGGATTTAATCAAGGAAGCTTATCCAAAGCTAATGGAAGAGTTAGTGGGAGCATTAAAATGATTCTGCCTAGATTCTGAAGTGTTAGACGTCAAAACTGATTGCGTCTAATGTTGAACACTTTACAGTCAACGTTCTACGTGTTAGTTTGCCAATCTATTAATTTGTGCCTGCTATTAGCCAAGTTTGACTGCATTAATCAGTAACAACACAGGGAGAGTGTGCGAACATTCTATAAGGATTAAATAAATAATATTGTTAATGTTTGCATCAATCAATTTAGCGTCGAAGTGGTGGAAGCTTACAGAGTTGTTAGACGCTATTACGTACAGCATCTTACATTAGATGCATAACAGATTGCGTCTTACACTTCCAGTACTGAACTCCAAGAGGGAAGCTAAGCCAAATGTTAGAATCTGAGAGCAGCAAATCTGTAACGCCCCGATTTCGGACATGTTACCAAAAAACAGTATCAAGCATAATTACATTAATTACAGAAACATTAAATAACTATAACTAAGACTCACCTTCAGGATCACAATGTGAGGCTAGAAGCCCCAACCCTTGCACTGGAACTCAGCTGCACGCGGTCTGCACCTGAAAACCAAATAAGCAAGCGTGAGCGACATCTAAGTCACCTAGTACGCGCCCCAAACATACAAACCACAAAATCTCGGCAAAATCGTAAAAACTCATTTCTTTTGTTTTTCAAAACTTGGTTTTCTTTTTGAAAATCCTCTTTTCTTTTACTAGAAAATCATTTGGAAATTCAATCCCAAATCCATATTTTTTTTTCAAAGTCATGTTTCTTATCTTTTCTCAAAACATTTGGGACTCATTCCACAACCACATTCTCTTTTAAAACCACACCTTTGCATTTTCCTTTTAAAACCCTTGGAATTTATTTTCCAAAACACAACTTTTTCAATATTTGGGATTTCTTCCCAAAATCACACTTTCAAATTCACATTTCTGACCAGATCCAGCCTAAAACACAATGCCTCACAGGCTCAAAACAAAATCATAAATACAGGCTGGCAACTGATAAAAAAACATCATCATCATTTCATTTCAGGATTTTAGAACTATTTCATAAGTTCCATCCTGACCAAACCACATTTTTTTTCTTTATTCATTTCCACTTTCTTTACTGTTGTTACCTTGATCAGGGGTAACCAGGCGCACAAGCAGTAGGTGAGGACATCCTTCCCCTACCTTCATGCACTGCCGCGGTGAAATTCCCCGTGTGGGATGTCACCGCCCCAGCCAACCGGCCTCAATTTCATTTTCCTATGTGCACGAGGATACGTCTCTGTCTGACGCCCCACCAGTGACCCGAATAACTAGGTCCAATGACCTAGACTCAGCCTACACCGTTGGTGACCCGAACAACTAGGCTCAAAAACCTAGGCTCAGCCTACACCGTCACGAGCTCGGTGACCCGAACAACTAGGTATAAAACCCCAGGCTTAGCCTACACTATCGGTGACCCGAACAACTAGGTATAAAAACCCAAGCTCAGCCTACACCGTCTCAAGTTCGGCAACCACATTATTAGTGTTCCATTTCAAAACTCTCTTTAACTTTCTTTTCAAAATCATTTTCCATTTCATTAGTTTTCGTTGCAGGACTCTATCTCCTTGCAACACTTGGCCCTCCACTACGGTCCCAACTCAAGCCATAAAAACCATGCTTAAAATCATAAATTGGGTCTCATGCCCAAAACCACACAAAATCATCCTTTCCATTCATTTATAGGATCAAAACTCAAAACCATGCCCAAATCTATTTATTTGGGTTCCACATTCCTCTATTATATAGGGAAAACATCATTAACATATACTCAACAAGCCTTTAAAACCATTTATCATTCATTTAAAACCATATTTAAGCATACCAGGTTCAGGGCAAAAACGGCAGATCGAATCTCCAGTTCGGCATACCGAAATTCCCTGTTTCGGTATACCGAACATTTTCGGTATACCAAAACCCCCTATTTCAGTCGATCAGAGGATTTCGGTCTACCGAAACCTGGGATCTGGCTAAATCTGCTAGGATTTCCGCATACTGAATTCCCTGCAAACAAGGCACACCCCTGTTTCGGGCGACGGAATTTGCCCCAAGTGGGAATCCCAATCGGACCCCCCAAACATACATCAAAAATTTCTATAAAATCATAGAACGTAGACCCTTGAGTCTACTTCAAAATCCCTTAAACCATTCATGATTTCATCCACCACACAGTTCACACAAAAATCATAAAAGGAAGGGGCTCAAGAACGACTACTGTAGCCTTCAACCCCAAAATTTTATTTCCCCCCTCCTCCAAAAACCAATCCTAACCGCATGATATCTATATTCTCATGCTATATAACACATTACCATTCATTTCATGATTTTTCCACAATTTTCATGCATTTTACATCATTATCTTCCACGGAAGCAATAACGAGAGAAGGGAGGGATTGCGTACCTCTCCGCGGCCTACGCGACTCCCTAGAGTTCACCGCACCCCAACGTCGCCTCGGAGAAGCTCCGGTGAACCTCGGCCCTCGGTGGAAGCACCCACATGCAGACCCTCCTCCTCCCAGCTCGCGGCCCCTGCTCTCTCTCCTCTTCCATTCCTTTCTTGCCACACTCTCCCTCTGCCCACTCCTACCTCCCTCTCTTTAACTCTGCCACCACTCGCTTGGTGTCGGCCATCCATCCTGTCGGAGGGGACGGGGAGGCACGGGTCTCCGTCGCTGGTGGCATGGGTGTGGAAGAAGAGGAGGAAGAAGACAAAAAAAAGGGTGAAAGGGCATGGCTCGTGAGAGAAAGAAAAAAAGAAGGAGAAAAAGAGGCAAAGATAGGCACGCAAACCGAGGCGACTGTGCATCCCCAAATCGAACTCCACATTGGTCCCAAATCACAACCAGGTGCACAGAAGGCCAACCACAAGCTCACACATCCAAGAAATAATAGATTATCCATTAATAAACTATTCAAGCAAGATTACAATTAATTATATGTTTTATATATAGAAATGGATAATCAGACCCAGATGTCACATAATTAGATACAACTAGCATGCCTAAGGAGGAGCCTATCCTGAAGTTATTCCATCCAACCACTGGAGAAGAACTGGATCTCGACTCGATCCAATATCAAACATTGTGGCGCTTCATTTACAATGACACCAACCCACCTGGCCCATTGGGGATAGCAAATCAACAAAATGATGATCCTCATCATGGTCAATACCTCCTTGGTGAAGAATTACAAAGGCTCGTTGCAAACCACATCACTGAAGGTCTATACTAGGGACAGCTCAGAAATGCATTGCCAGACACCGAACATTAGGGACAAAGAAATGACTTAAATGGAGAGTTTCAAATAAGGGCAAACCCTTCGTTCTTTGAGCAACCACAGCAGCTGCGACATGATGAGTATAAAGGAAGAGTCAATCCACTTCTCTCTAGTCAACCAGATTGGAATGCTCATCATCAGGTTCCTCATCAACCATATGTCAACCAAGTATTAACTTCTCAAGCTCACGATGGATTCAGTAACTTAGAAGAAATGAGGAAGATTTTGAATGCTTTGGGGGTTTAGGTACAAGCTTCCCCAACCTTTGATATAGGTAAATTTCCCTCATTCTAGCTCCCTCCTGGCTTCATGTACCCAAAGACGCCCAAGTTTGATGGGACCACCAATCCATGTAGCCACATTATTCAGTTTCAAATGGAATCAGCCTCGTATTTCCATGACTTGGGACTTATCATATACTTCTTCTTTTATTCATTAGAAGGCGAACTCATGGAATGGTTCATGACCCTATCAAAGGAAGAGCTCAGTAGTTTCAACAAGATCAGTGAATGCTTCTTAACCAAGTATCAACAAAAGATTGCGTCAAACCCAACTTTCCATGACTTAAGCAAAGAGATCATGAAGCTAGATGAAGAATGGGTCACTTTTGCAAACAGATGGTGAGAAATAGTGGTCAGATCAGGCCTAGACATCCCAGAGAGACAAGTTATCTAGACGTTGATTGCAAACTCAACTAGACTGGTGAAAAGAAGACTGGCAAATGCATACTGTCCTTTCATAGCTACACTCTATGAGGTGGCTGCTTCTGTGAAGGAAAACATGCATGAGTTCCAAAAGGCAGAAGGCAACATTAAGCCAATGTATCATGTTCAGGCTAGAAAGTCAAAGCAATGGGATTAGCCTCCTCAAATGCAATATCATCAGCATAATAGCAATGACAGGGGCAAGCATCATGCAACTCCATGGCAACAGTCGAAAGGACCAAGACATGCCAGTTATCCTCCCCTCCCAGTCAAGTTGGCAGACATATTTGAAGAAATGATGGAAGCCCAAGCAATTAACCTCCCACGTCGAAGACCTACGGGAAAAAACTATGACCAAAGTAAATATTGCTCGTACCACAGAAGACATGGGCGTAACCTAGAAGACTGTTGGGTTTTCAAGGATACCGTCTATGACTGGGTTGAGGAAGGCAAAATCGAGTGGGGCACCTTAATAGAGAAGGTTGGGAATCGCCACGCAGCATAAGCCAGGCTCCAAACGTCAATTAAGCAAAAACCTTTATTGATGGAGGTTAGACTAGGGGCAACCCTCTAGCTATTGTAAATAAACTTTACTTTTCTTTTCCGATTTTTTTTTTTTGTTGTTTGTGGAAAATATGTAAATGAAACATCTTTCTTTTTCATTTAAGTAAAAAAAAAAAGGTAAAAAAAAGGTCAAAAAAAAGAGGAAGGAAAAAATGAAAAACTTAATGAGAAGGAAGCCCTTCCATACAAGCATGGGAAATTGAGACTGACTAGGGATGGACCATACTTGATGATTGAGGCATGTCTAGGCAATGCCTAGTGTTTGGCTAGATAGGATGGCACTAGACTTACATATTCCTGGAATATACTGCACCTTAGAAGGTACTATCCTTGACATGCATACTGAGCCTATAGATTGTCCGAGCTTGCGAACTGGCTGTTTCCCAAAACTTAGGAATCTTATCCTTAGCCTCACCTCATGAACACATTGTGGGAAAAAGGGATCAAGG
>JAMKQA010006359.1:0-15761 GCA_024699735.1 Posidonia australis | reverse complement strand
TGATTAATTAGCTTTTAAGTGGATTTAATTTAATTTGTTTAGTTTTAAGTCTAATTGGGTCAGAGTGGGCCAATGTGGGTCTAATTGGGCTTAATGGGCTTGCGCGGGCCTAATGGGCTTGTGCGGGCCTAAGTGGGCTAGGATTTTGGTGGTTGCAACTAGAGCATCAACCGGAGGAGCCTGCTGCCAAGTGACTTCAAAATCGGAGTGTCTACAGCAATAATTTCACTCGATTGGATTGTGGTACAAAGCTCCTTTTGTTTCTCTTCTTGTAAGATTTGTGAGTAGGTTTTGTGGATATTTGGATGAGGACTCATGACAAGTATCTGTCCCTTGATGATTACAAAAGACTCATTCTGTCTTACTAAGAATTGCAATAGTTTGTTTTCTTGCTCTCTATGAATAATAGCTTTCAAGCTCCCACAAATACAAGTAGGCAACAGAATTGGACTACTTAGCTCATCCCATAACCATTTTAGTTGTGTATAATAAGAAGTTACAAAGTTTCTTTCTTGATGCAAATTGAAAATAGTCTTTTTAATATGATAAACTCTAGGTGTATTTCTTTGTGAAAAATGTTCTTGCAAGTCATGCCAAGCATCGAATGTATAATCAAAATACATGATGCTGCTTGAAAGCTCTTGTTCTACTGAATTTATCAACGGCAAGAGAATTATATTATTGCATCTAATCCAAAAGCTAGACTCTAAACTTGAATTCTCATGTGTATAAGAGATCCATCAAGAAATCGTATTTTATTCTTTGCTTTAAGTGCAATCTTTATAGCACGACTCCAAGAAGAGTAATTGTCTCTAGTTAAAATTTTAGAAACTAATAGAGTACCTGAATTGTCTGAAGGATGCAAATAATATGGACTAGAGGCTACAACTTGATTCTCTAGCATTTGTGACTGCCTCGGATTCACAAGTGCCATGAGAAGAAGACAGGCATGAAAAAAAATGAGTTCTCACTAAAAAATATAGAAAACGTCTCCTTCAACGAAAAGTCGATATCTAGTGATTAGACAGGCACTAAATTCCAATGGATCACTGGTGGTGACCAAGTGATCTGATCCTGCTCTGATACCATCTCAGATTGTGTAAGGAAGCAGGATGAGTACTGCAAGAGAAGAAGAAGAAGCAGAGATTTGTAGTGAAGAAGTTGCTGTATGTAATGGATTTTTCTCCCATTCTACAGCATGTATTTATATTGTGTAGCTTAGAACAGAGCCAATGGCATCGCTCCACGTGGAGTTTGTTACAATAGTTTTAACTATAATTGGTTATACTATTACAATTTCAAGACTCCCATCCCAAGAGGAATTCTTGTAAAAACCAAAAAAACAACAGAAGTGGGCGAGTTCATCCGGTTCCCTAATCATGTATCCAATGACTTTCCATTATGTTGCTGAAAGATCAATGTTGAGGAAGTTTCTAAATGATACATGCTTAACAGATAAGAGTTGTCGTTGGCATAAATAATATGATTAATTATAATAGAACCATAAATAATATATAAAATAAAATCTATCTAGAAATAAAATTTTCTAAAGAATATAAAAAGATCTTACTCGTGTATGATGAAAAATCCTTTTAAGTAGAAGACCATTTACATTCTTCGCTAGGGTGTTATTAATCACTGACGCTTAAAGCATTATTTGGCCCCCCATCGTGCAATGAGTTCTAGTTGAACTGCTTTGAAATGCCAACGAGGAAGAGTCACACTGCATGTACTTATAATCGATTACAAAAGAACACTAACAGAGCACCTTCTTGTCAACTCCTCGTAGACAAACAATAAAGTCAAACTTTGATCCTCTCGAAGTACACGATCAATCTTTTTCTCGTTTTTTGAGAAGTCGTATAATTTCTTCTTTCTCATTTCCCGAGAAGATGCAAATCTACATAGTCACACACAAAAAACATTTCCACAAAGATGTTTCTCTCTAATATGATATCTCTTGTATATTTTGAGAGATGAGATTATCCCTTCTTACTTCTAGGCGAAATAATGTAATTATCTCTTTTTTAAATTCAAAGGGAATAAATTTTATGATTAGTATCTTATAAAGGGAGCAACTATCGTGTTTTAAAATTTTTCAAATTTGAAAACAAAAAATATAATTATGCCACAGCGGATGTTGGTAAGGTCCCTATTCTATGGCAATCTTCATTGGACGTCCACATGGACTTCTGCTAGATTGTTGATCTATTTTTGAATTATTTAGAGTGATTCTCGAACAGTATGTACTTGTAATCATGAGGTATCCACAATGTATTCTTTAGTACATGTAATAATCAAGAACAAGAAAAATTGCATGGCAAGGACAAAAGCATCAAATGCCAACTACAACAAGTCCACTACATGCGTACTGAACTACATGGAGAAATAGTTACATGAATTGATATCTTATTCAATATTAGGCTATTGAATATCTGTAATTTTAATATTACTCTCAAATGCAAGTTTCTTTAAAACTTCCTTTTAAACAAAGACAACCTCGAATAGATTCGACTCTTTAAGATATATTATTCACAACAATCTTGAAGTACTCGTTAACTATACCTCTAGAAATGTATCTCTTTTGTGGAAGGAATTGAAATCTTATTTTGTGATCATAAATAAGTTTAGCACTTGCTTAATAAACATTGGTAATTCTATCATATTCTCGAAAAGTAGATATGAATAGATAATACTCTCTTTAAATTTATTTACCTAGATCTTTTCTCCTTAGTAAAGAACAAAAAATGGTCATTGATTGAAATGATATCATCATATCATATTAGAAGGGTGAACCTATTTAACATCAACTAGAATCACTCCTTGTCTCTTCTTTCCCATCTTAGTAGCATCATAAATTCAGTTCTCCATTCAACTAAGGAAGATCAAATCTTATGGATGCTCTTCCAAAATAAAGACTTCATTGTCAAAAGTCGTTATGATATATTAAATGATGGTGGGCTACGCTTGATATTTTAAAACAATATTAAAAAATGTGTAGTTCATCTAAAGGTGAATTTTTTTGTTTGACTTGCTTTCAAAGATAAAATTTTATCTCAAGCAAATTTAGCAAAGAAAGGATACTCAGACCCATGACATTGCGAAATTTGTGGTTTCTATAATGAATCTGTTATTCACCTTTTTTTCCATTGCTGCTGTATCTCAAAAGTGATTTGGAATTTTTACTTAAATAATGCTAATAATCACTTATCTCTCGTAAGTTTTTCTCAAATATTTACACTTAAGTATCACTTTAAATTTCAGACAAATAAGAACTGGAGCCTCCTTGTTCTAGCAATGTCTTGGAATCTTTGACTATATCGTAATAATGTTATTTTCTACAATAATAGATGAAATATTTTCTCTATATTTCACAATATCATATCACTAACAATTTTGTAGCTGGACAATCTGAACTTTAGACAAGGTGCTATTGTTTTTGCCGCTTCAACTAAATTTAGGCATATGTAGCAAAGTTGGGACATCAATCAAAATACTTAGGGAATTGCAAAGGTTGATCTAAGGACTTCTTTGGACACAACACCACACCCCAACATTCCTAGTGTTGATACGGATCGTTAGGAGGATGCAAATGCCTCTTAATCTTGCAGGCAACTCTACCTTTTTGCTGAGGATGTTTACCTCCTTTTGTGCTATAGTTCCTGTTGCCCCATCAGTTTGTTATTGGGGAAAATTTTTTTGTCTTCCTTAGTATTTGAACATTTGTAATATTGAACATGTCCTATTTTTTGTGCTTTGTCTGGAAATTTTTTCTGATACTTTATTTTCTATAGGTCCTTCTATGGAGTCATGAATAGTTGTGTATTTTACTTGGTGATGGTACCCATAGCCAAACCCTTTGTTAATGTTATCTATCATTTTCCAAAAAAAAATAATAAAAAAATTACATGAATTGACACCAATGACTTGACTGGGTTTAGTGCAAACTTCTTCAATGATCTGAATTATACCTCAAGATTATAGAAGTAAAGTGAAAAAAGAAGGTTGCTCCTTGCTATCAGAAACCCTTGAACACCTTTTAATCTGTTATTCCAACAACTAGCACTTCCTCCAGTAAAGAATCAATCTTGAGCTTAATAGTGCTTCTTTTGACCATCTGTATGGATTATGTCATTGGTTGCTTGAGTTGGGATTACATAAAAACATGGATTTGGAAAGTACATTTGTATGAAATGGGAGTCAACAATATTGTGTATAGTATCAGTATCACCTATTTTTGTGGTGTTCATTTTCTCTTGCAGGGCCGAAACGATCCTCGTAAGAAAAGCCCAAACATGACCCTCTTATAGGGCCAAATGTTTGGAGTTCACTAGAGCTTAAGATGGCAGTGAAATTAGTTACACTATTATAAAGCGAAGCTTCAAGTGTAAGCCCGGACTAGGAGTCCATTGGGCACCCAAGATTTTAGTTCCTATTTTCTACCTCCTTAGATCATTTAGATTTGCAGTCTGTTTTGTGAAATGCTACACTAAAACTAATCGATGATAACGAGCACATGATTTATACATAATTAACGTCCTCTCTTAGGTGACAAATAAACATGGAGTCCCGGACGCAAGGTTGACGAACGACTGCGATGTAGAACGTCTGAGCACGTGACAGAACATGTAAAATCTGAGTGGGCTGTCGGACTCTAATACTATGCTAACCAGTACATTATAATCGATTGATGTGATTAAGTAGATAATTTAATACATTAAACATGTTTTCGTATTGTTACAGGTTGTTTTAATATCGCCTTCCACCGTATCTTTAGGATGAAGTCTGCCTCATACCCACGAGCCTTTCTTCATCAGAGTTCGATGTGCCTCCCATTTGTCAATCCCTTTGGTCTCTTCATCAATTTTACTGTTTCTTGTTAGAAGTTCGATCACTTTGGCCCTAAGATAATCGTACAACAGGGAGTTCTCGGAATCTTCATGACATTCTTTACTGTAGTAGATTAAGGACTTGGCCATGTCCATTCTTTAGTCCTAAAGATGGAGTTCCTAAAGCTTCAACGAGCTTGACTACTGTCATGCCCCCATCAATAATCATTGAGTGCTCGTTTTGTTTCCTTTTTGATTAAATGAATCAAATATTTTGGTAATTATTTGATTGGCCTTTATAATTAATCTTGATTTATGGTCTTTAAGTCTTTCTTATGTTTATGAATTTTATGGTTCAATTCTTTCTTTTAAATATTAATTATTTTAAATATTTGAAGAAACAATTTTGAAGAATTTTTTGATAAAAAAAGGATCTCTACAGTAAGTGATGTATTTTTATTATAATATTTGTGAAATTAATTGTAGAAACTTTATTTTATAGAAAATATTTTGAATTTATGTTTTTTACAGACATACATTATATTTTTTTAAATTGATTATGATGTAATTATATTTTATATAATGTCCATGTCATAAAAATTCCTGATCAAGCTACATTTTTCTTGAGAGATAATTTTGTGAGCCAGAAGCCTCTAGCTAAAATTTGTGCTACGGTCTCTGTAATTCGTTACGTAGACTAGACTAAGCGTAAAATCCTAATGCCATATAATTAATCTATCAGCAACCTTGCAATTGTCTTCCATGTTTCTACAACTATGCTTGTTATATCCTACGCCTTCAAGCATGGTTATGGGTGAAATATTTAATATTGTGTGCCTCATGTTTCTTGCAAAATCTTCGATGTTCGAGCCTCTTCTCACTCAAGTTCATCCGCATGTTACATCAACAAGGTTTTTCCCTTCCTAGTCATATGTTTATGTTGTATACAAAAAGAAGAACAAAAGGAAAAAAAATAGAGTACTTATTCTTAACATTGATCATATGAGATTGGTGCTTTTTGCAACGGTAAAATATCCAATTTCATAGTCATTGATCACAATAGCGCTCAACAGTAGCCAAAAAAATAATAATAATAAGATAATTTTCATATAATCTTTTAAAGTTGTTCTTGTTTTGAAAAACTCTTTTACTTTTTATATTAGCTTTATGGCGACCCTTTAACATTCTTGGTTGTTAAAAAACTCTCTATCGTTAGTTAACTAATGATTGACCACGTAATTTGTTTACTAACTCTAGTTAACTCTAAGCTCCAAATTTTTCTCTCATTTATTTTTTCCCTCATTTCTCCCCTTTGTTAATTAGAACCCTAGATTGATTAATCGATCTGGTTCTACTTTTCGAGTGAGGAAACATTGACCAGTGATCAAGAGGTTCTCCTAGTGTTGTTTAACATCTCATTTCCTTTAAAGGTGCATTGTCAATCAAGGGCTACTACCTACTGATGATCGTCTTTCTTTCCTGAGATCAAGAATTTCTTTTGAGTGGAAGGTCGTGGAAGCTTTGGATGCACAATGTTGGTTAAAGACCGCTGGTGATTGTCTATTTCTTTTGAAATCCAAGGCTTCTATTGAGAGGTGTATAAGGTACTTCTTTTAGTGATCGAGAATTTTTTGAAAAACATTTTAAGGACATTAATTGGAATACATTCTAACATTGTTTCTATTAATCAAAGTTTTATGGTGTAGACATCTCAAATTTGAAGTCACTTGGCAGCAGACTCCTCTAGAAGATGCTCTGGTTGCGACCAATAAAAATCGTAGCCCACCACAAGCCCATTCAGGCCCACACTAGTCCACTCTAACCTAATTAAAATTAAAACCAAACAAAACACACTTTAATCATTTAAAATCTAATTAATCAAGTGAAAACCCTAATTCAAGTCAAAACTAAGTAAAATCCACTTAAACCACTTAAAATCCAATTAATTAAGTGAAAACCCTAATTAAAGTCAAAATCCATTTAAATCATTTAAAACCCTAATTAATTAAACCAAAAATCCTAATTAAAATCCAAAGACCCTAAATTAAAATTCAAAACCCTTATTAAACCATAAACCCAAATTAAAACACAAAAACCCTAATTAAACTCAAAATCCTAATTAATTAAATCTAAAACCCTAAAACACAAAAGCCCTAATTCAACTCAAAATCCTAATTAAAATCCAAAATCCTAAAATTAAAATAATTAAAACCATAAAAACCAATTAATTAAACCCTAAATAACAAAATAAAAAACTTTATTAAAATCACAAAAACCAATTAAAAACCTAAAAGCAAAACCCTAAAATCCATGAAAATCCCAAAACAAAAATAAAACAAAACCCAAAATAATTAAAACCCTAATTTAAAAAACCAATTAATTAAACCTTAAATCACAAAATCAAAAATCAAATTTAAATCACAAAACCCAATTAAAAACCTAAAAGCAAAACCCTAAAATCCATAACAATACCAAAATAAAAATAAAACAAAAAAACTAAAATAATAAAAACCCTAATTAAAAAACCAATTAATTAAACGCTAAGTCAAAAAATCAAAAATTAATTTAAATCACAAAACCCAATTAAAAAACCTAAAAGCAAAACCCTAAAATCCATTTAAAAACCTTAAAAACAAATCCAAAAAAAAAAAAAAAAAAACAGAAAACCAAACCTTAAGCCCATCGTGGGCCCAATAGCTCATTTAATTCTTAAACTACAAACTTTATAAACATCCAAAGATAAATCCGACGAGCCCATGATCTCCGGCGAGATTTCTGACGATCAACCCCGATAACTCCGGCGACCTCCTGAAGAATCCGGAGTGTATCCTCAACCTCCCACGATCTCCGGCAAGCTTCCTCCAACCCACGTGCTTCATCCAACGACGCTGGCCCCTGGAGGGAGAGGATCGACGGTCCGGCAGAGCTTTACTGGAGTTTAAAACCTCACCGTCGAGCCTCCCCAAGGACATCTGCTCCGAGCCTCTCCAAGCGCGCTTTAGTCCATAGAAGAGACCCCCCACCCAATCCCAGCAATCCCCACATCTAGAGACCTCCTCCTCGAGCCCCTTTTTGCAACCAGAGCCGTCCCCGGAGGAGCTCTGCTATCGAGCGACGTCGGAGAGAAACAACCCCGATGGTTAGGTAACCCCCTCTCCCATCTTTTTCAAGTCATAGCATGCCCCATAGGTCTAGTGAGCATCCCTGGTTTAGGCTTCGACGGTGAGGTCCCCCTGCGCACCGTCAACCCCTCTCTTCGGCGATGGGTTCCCTGTCTCCGATGAGGCCTCAGGCCTCTTAACCTCAGGTGAGGCCCCTGTGGGCCTCTTCTCCCTCCCCCTCTTCTTTCGTCCTCCTCGTTGGACTCCCTCCGCTCCAATGGAGTCCCCCGGAGTTCACGACCAACGCCGTCGTCGATCCTGCCACCGCCGACCGTCAACCTTCGCCGTAAAGTCGACCACGGATTTTCAGTCGTTCATGCTCTGTGCCACCGCTCCGGAAGACTCGCCGCATGGCCACGAACCCCAGAGGGCCTCCATCTCGCCATCTGGATCGCCGTAGCGCACCGACGACCTCCGCTGTGCCTGTCACCTGAGCCAGAGGTGGGTGGAATACCTCGGACCTCGCCAACGCCTCCCAGAGCGCCGTTGTGGCTCCTCGAAGCTTTCCTAGCCATCACCGCGCCGCTCCAGCCGCTGGGTCACCGCTGCTACTTGTCGTCATCTTCCTCGGCCTCGACAGAGTACCTCGCCAGAGCACGAGGTGGTGGAAGCATCCCAAGCTTCCCTAGCCTTGCCCAACTCGCCGGGGACTCCCGCCGCATCACCCTTTAGCTTCCCAGGCTGCTTCCCACCTTCCGCCGCCGTAGCGCCTCTGGCCAGTCGTCGGAGTCCTGTCGGAGCCCTCGTCGGGGATCAGAGCATCGGCGAACTTCTAATGGATTAGTTTAGGTCTAAGTCCTTAAGTTTTTGGTGGTTTGCACTTAGGTCCTTAGTTTATCTTTATGATTAAATCCCTGTAGTTTTAAAAGCTTTCAGTTCTTCTATTTTCTCTGTAAAATTTATATCTAATCCTCTACATATTTTATTCTTTTCATCTTTATTGCATTCATGCATGTTTTATCACATTTAGGTCCCTGAGATCATGATTTCTTTACATTTATGTCCTGAACTTTTGCAATAAGCCCCCAAAATTATTAAAATGAGTTCTTATTGGAAATTTTGCATCCTAAACCCTAACAAACTTTATAATTGCCTTGATCAACATGAAAGTCCATTTTTTTGATCACATTCAGACCCATAAATTTTGCACATAGGTCCCTAGATTCACATCAAACAGTTCCTAAGCACATAAAATTTACATCTAGACCCTTAGATTAATTTTAAATCCATCACTTAGGGTTTTAAATGTTTTCTTGCATATTGTTGACATTTTTCACTCATGGCATTTCATATTTTGCACTTAATCTTAGATTTCATTTAAAAATCATGTTTTCACTGTGAAGTGATCTTTAGTTTTACATTTTAATCCTATTTGCACTTATGTGTGAATTTTGCACTTTATACGTTGAGTTTTCAGGAAATTACCCAAGTACAATTTTCACACATCTCAGTGCCACATGGTCATTTGATCCATCATCTGCATAATTAGAAGCTGCTGAATATGTTTTGATCTTGATTCTCACCCTTTTTGTAAATTTTGCATTTTAGTCATTGTGTTTGTCCTTTATTGTTTTTACACCATTTTATTGTTTTTCCCTCCATGTTTTCTTGCAAATAACACTTTCTTGATATTTTGTACATATTTTTACATATCCCAGACTATGCATCATCCCCATACATACATTCATCACAGCTGGCCATTAAAAGGACCAAATTGCCCCGGTGCCTCCAATCCATGAGCATGCACCTTAGTTTTCGCACTCAGCCTTGCATAATCCTTGTCGAAGCCATCCCTTAGCACTTTTTACACATTTAGGCTCTTATCCATGCATTTCACATATTTTTCATCACATTTGCGCATCAGTCTCTCTTTTTAAGTAAGCTTCCATCTCATGTGTTTCTTTCTTTGATTTTTCACACGGCATTTGATTTGATTCTCTTTACTTTTACGTTTTGGATTTTTGATTTGATTTGGATTTCATCGTCCGAGGGCGTACAGGAACTGACCGAAAGGCCCATATTGGCCCATTTACGGATTATTTCTCCTTCTTGAATTTCACGACTTTTTCCCTGATTCTAAGAACTTGGGTTGACCCCATTTTTTTATCTTTTTGATATCATTATAGTATTCCAAGGCGTTCCTTTCAAAAACCTCGTCATTTCATATGATTTTTTTTGTCGTGTCGTATTTTGTGATTTCATCATTCCACGTGGATTTCTTCGCAGTTTTTGCATATCATCTTGCACATCCATCCAGTTTTGTCTTGACATTCATGTTAGCATGTTTAGAGCACGATCTAGGTTTAACAAACATTCATTTAGCCTCTAGCAAGCGAATCGGACTAGAAAGATCGAACTTCTCGGGCTCACGGGGGTGCCTAGCACCTTCCCCGTGCGTAATAGGAATCCTTACTTATCCTCTGGTTAGCAGATATCAGACCTTCACATCTGCACATGCATTCAATTCTCTGTGATTTTCCTCGTCTTTCCCTTAAAAGACTAGGTGGTGATTCCTTTTCTCCTTTGTTTTATCTTATCTTGCGCCTTTGCCATCGTGGCATGACTGTGATCTCCTCTTTTTGGCGCGACTCCGCGTCGGACCCCTGAGTTGGCATGGTCACACATGAAAACTAACTTAGAGGATTTTTTTTTAAAATTAAGTATGAAGGTAAGAGGTCACCACAAAGTCGTTAAAAGGCAAGGAGGGTTTAAATACGAGCCAATGGTTAAGATCAAGTGCTCTAGAATGTGATCTATGAGCATCGACTACAATTGATAAATTTTGTATTCTAGTTATGCTTCTTAATTCTTATCATAATATATTGAATTTTCAATTTTAAATTCTTACCATTTGACTCTTCTGTTACCCAATTTCTATGGATTTCTTCTGCATAAGCCTACCTTATCAACTACTAATTACAAATGCAGTGAACTAGTTTGAGTTCGACTCTAGTTTGGTTCAACAATAGTTTGAATTTGTTGAAAGTTGAATGAGTTTATTATTGTGGGACTACACAAATTGTGGTGTAAGTCAGTTAGTTGAATTGAATTACATCAAATCATTTTTCTTAGCTCAATAGTTTGATTTAATTGAAAATTTTCAAACCATTAAGGATGTGTTGTGTTTAGCTTCTAATTAAATTCTGACAAAATCTAAAACACCTAGAAATATTCGAAATAGGAAATTAGAACACAACTTTTTAAATTCTACCAAATAAAAATTATGCATTAAACACACTTTGTAGAAACTAATGTTGAGCTGCTTCTACGAGAAGCTAAGGGTTTGTTTTTTTTCCTCAAATTGTCTTTGTAAGACTCAAGTATTTAAGGGTTTGAAGAATAATAAATGGGTCTATTGTCATTGATGTTAAATATCAGAATTTACATATTCTCATTTTTACCAAGATTCTACACGTTACACTAGAAGTCAGCGTTTAGAAGTGACTTCAAAGGTCAACTTTCAATAAATAAGGTAGAATCTAGTTTCTTGTAGAAGTACAACCAAACGAACTCTTTTATGTTTTAGTTCTTGGTTTTGTTATCGTTTAGCTGAACTAAACTAGTACTTATATATAAGATCCTATTTTTTAAAATAGGAAAATATATTTGTACAAAGCATACGGTTACTTGAACTGTACATGACTGGTTTTTTGGATTTTTTTAAACTGTAAAAGTCTGCATATACTATCAATTATTTCTTTCACGATCTACTTCGTACTCTTTGTATATACCGCTAGATTTAATCACAAATCAAACTGAGCTGAATCACTTTTGGATGGTTTGGTCTTATTTCAAGAGAATTATGCTTTGGTTCGATTTTTCAAATGAACAGATATGATTTTGTTCCTCGTAGAGCTTTGTCTCGCACACCCAGGTGCCCATCAATCATTGGTTTCTTGAATAAAAATTCTTCCCGGTCCTAATAATTCTGATGTGATCTTATACCTTACACAACCACCACATTGATCTGATCTGCTAAATGCAAACCATATCTTTTCGACCCAAAAATGTATTTTTCTGATTAGGGACACTCAGCCCTGGTGTTTGTTTTGCCGCTACCACTGCTAGTTGAAATCCTTCATTCTCAACCATTCCATGCGCTTCGTTGCTACAGCTTTTGGAGTCAAGCTTGTCTCCATGAATAAATCTTCCATGAAATGAAGGAGAAGTGGATGCAACGTCCGAGTTAGCAAGAAACTTATAAGAGAAATACATAAGAAAAATGCCAAATCACTTGCAAATAACCAATCCAAATCCAACCTCAGACCTCCTTAATCCCGTCTCTCGTGCATGATCTCAGAATCTGAATCGCTTTCTACTATGATAGAAAGAGATTTGTGGAAAGATTTTTTTTAATACTGGATCGCATTAAGGATTTACTTTAAAATTGTGAGATAAGGTAATAAATGATTGATTCGTCACATACAAGTAGACATGGAAAATGGACCGGGTCGGACCGGCCTGACCCGCGAAACAGTCGACCCTGGGCCCAACCCGGGCGGTTCCCGCGGGCCGGACTGGGCCTATCCGACGGACCGCCGCGGGCCGATCGGTCTGACCCAGCACGACTCGCGGCCCGCGACGGGTCGGACCGGTCCGGACCTGCAGGACGGGCCTAGACCGACCCGACCTGTTTTCCATGTCTACCTACAAGGAAAGGGATGCGTTGAGCACCATCAATAATGAGATAACCACCCGAAAAAAGGCAAGGCAAAGAGTTCAACGTCTGCTCTATCACTATAATACACATGCCACGATTTCCCAAAGAAGTAGGAGGATTAGATAAAACTCTAGCAACATCGTTTGGAAGATCCCAGGGTAAGGTGAGGATAAACCACGAAAAAGTTGAAATATATTCATGTTATTGCTCTCGTATTTATGCTTTTAATATCATTTTGGGAGAAGATGTCAAGGTGACACGTTCCCTCGTTTTTCATAATTTTCTTTGTTATTTTAATATTACTCTTTTAAGTTTTTACTTATTAATTAGAAAGCATTTGACATGTAATAATGTAACGCCTTGACTCACATGCTAGTATTAAATTACTCATAATAATATAGTAAGTAATTATCTTACCTAATTTAATAGGGAATTTAACAAATAACTAAATAATTAAAGATAAAATCTAACAAAACCTACTTCTACCTAGAATATATAGTGTGTGGCTACATAGTTTCAAATATAAGTATTAGAGTGGACTGCAATTCCACACTTTGCACCTAAAAGAAAATCAACACAAACACGTATGAGTAATATTTAAATGTTATCCAATGTACGTCTACCAACAACAAAACAACAAACAAAAACTAGAGCTACTGGCAATAAGCTTCCAGAACCACACAGTTGCCCCTCTCGGCAGTTCCAAAATCTAAAATCTACAAGACACCAAAAGCTGCAAAATTCTATAGTAAACCAACTCTAGTTACAAGTAAACCATCAAGGCACTACCACAGTATCTGCACTACCATAGACAACCATCCTGTGGAGGAGCCTGTTTGTCCCAATATCCCACCACCTATAGGACCCTCGAAAAGCTAACCTCACACCTGGAAAGCCTAGTCATCCTACACCTAGGCGAGTTGTCCCTTCACCTAAAGGACACACCACAGTTTACGCCCTCTCGGTGTCCTAACTCGGTGCTCAAACCCTACACTTAGGCTTTACCAGCTACCACCAATAACTCGATACCTGTAGCAACATGGGTATCATGTCCAACTACTCAAGAATCTTATACCTCCCAAGTCTACTGTAACAATACCACTAAGTATGGACGGTACCGTGGGTTTTAGCACTTGGAGTGATTGGAGTCTCATACCTTTAGATCTGAACAATACCTTGATCCATGGACCTCAGCCTTGGTCTCGCGAATGATAATCTAAGAGTTTTATACCTCTGAAATCCGATAGACATTTGACTACGACCTTTTTGTCTCTAACTGCAACTTAGGTAACGTGCCTGACCACCCGAGAGTATCATCACATCTTCTGATCCAAACAATGCGACCCATCAATCTCTTGGTCTACCAAACTAGAAAACCACGAAAAGCTCCTTTTAAAATCACTAACACATTAACTTTGAAATCTACTTTTAAAATTATTTATACACTATCAGAGAGATCACAAAACTAAACATCATAGCAGTAACCGAAATATTAGAACCAAAACACCAAAATACCAACTTTAGCATCTGGAATGGGTTCTAAAATCCACAGGACCTACCCATGTGGTCTGCTGTTGGGCCTAACCAACGGTGGTTGTGCACGGGTCACCCTAAAAATGCAAAGCTTAGAGAACCCGAGCTTTGCAGATACCCACTTCTCTTAAAAGTCCTATTTTCTCCTACATACCACGAAACTTGGCAAATAATATACCAAAATGCAAGAAATCAAGGAAACAACTCAACGATACTAAAATTATCAAATTCCATTCGGTATAACTTGAGAAAGCACCGAAAAAGGCCTCATATGAATAGTATCAACTGTTTTTACATATTCGGCATTAAAAATCACATACTCAACCAAAAATTACGAAATTACTTTCATCATGCTCAGAATCACACCATGAATGCAATCATATAAGTTTTACAATAAATGGAGTAGAGTTGTGGAGTGTGCACCTTAAAGAGACTCATTATGCACCATTGCCAGCAATTACTGTAGTCATCGCTAATCGACCCACAAGCTCCAGCACACCTCACAACCTCACAGTGACATCTTGGAGCCAAGCACACCATAGTACCAGTGTAGGAACCCTCCGGTGGTCACCTCTCTCTCTCTCTCTGGCTTTTTTGAATTCTTAAGAAGGAAGAGGAAGGACGAGGAAGTGAATAAAAAGAGAGGGAATTGGCTTTATGAGGAAGAAGGAGGTGTTGTGCTTACAGGGGAAGACAGGCGAAGAGGCTAGCTTAGGGGAGACGTCTTGTTCTCCTTTTGTAGCCACCCGCATGCATGCATGCTCACCAACTCCAATAGGCCAACCAATCCTCAAAACGAGAATGGCTTACATATGCTGCCAACCACTCCATTGTCGCACGAACCACTCCACAACACATGACCACAACTAAACCACCACAGGCAAACTGGGAAAACACATAAGCTGGCTCACTGAATTACCTCATCAATTCACTGTACCAAGCCGCAATACCAGTCCGAGAGGCCGACACGCGGTTCTAGCCCACGGTACCAACCCACGATGCCAATTAATTCAGCGGCCCGAAACAGAAAACAAGGCCTAAACATCATTCACAAAGCCTACAATTAGAAACCACATGTCAGTAACACCCGTTCATAATTAAACTTCATTAATTTCAATTAATTACAAGTATAATGAATTTTAGGGTGATATAGCTTGATTTAGGACTTTAGAATTATGTGTTGTTCCTTCCCAACCAGCCACTACAAATGTGAAGCTCATGTGAAAGTCGCATACACCCAACACATTTTGTGTGCATGTCTTCCCATCCCTTCCACTACGAATTGCAATTTGCTCCTCTTAATTGACAATTGCAGGGATATGAGTTCCATCAAGAGCTCTAATACAATCCTTAAAAAAAAGATAGTATTTACCATCTCCATATTCAATAATATGCGTCGGTGTTTTCATTAGTGAATCCTTGGGACATATTATCTTGGGCGTCCATGCACAAACAACATCTAAGACCGTATTAAAATATCTACTTATTGTTTCCCTTAATTGTTGTAGATTGTGCTACATAGACCTATTTCTGTGTCCCAATCCAATAGTTTGTAAAAATAATTTCAATTGTTCTTCA
>JAMKQA010006358.1:0-10661 GCA_024699735.1 Posidonia australis | reverse complement strand
CTTTATGTATTCATTTATTGTACTATAAAGTAAATTTTTATATTTTCATCGCAATCTGTTATTAACAACTACTTCATCTAAAGTTCCTACGTTTTAATTAATTTTTTTTGTAAATTTCAGTTTATTAAAATCAAATATATTTTTTAATGATGACATTAACTCAAAAAAAATATGAAATTTGAATATGTTATAACGTAGACAATTGTTTAAAAGGTGGTATATAACCATGGGTGAAGTGAGGAATTTAGTGTTCAGAGAACATGAAATGAGTTTGACAAATTAGATGGGACAAGTGAGGCTTCTAGAAGAGGTGAAGAGGTTCACATAAATTATTTTAAGTGTCACCGTCACATAAAAAATTCCATTACATAACTTATGTACCACAATCTTGTTAAAACTAACACAACATTTATAAGCATAGGTACACAATTAATAATTAATTTGAAAAATTAATAAAATTCTAAGTACTAAAGTATCATGTGATGTTACATCAACTTTGCATGTAGATCCAGGTCTAGAACATGTTTGCAATATAATTGCCAAAATCACATTTGAAAAGCATATCTTCTATCTATCTATTTATCTATCTACATATATTATTTGTTCATCACACGCACGCCTCCCCACACGCCAAAGCCGCTCCATGCCTCCACACCCGCAGCCACTGCCAACAGCTTGAACTGCCGAGCCCCAACCACAGCTTGCTGGACCACCTTCCACACATACACCCCCACACCGCCGGCCATCAAAACAAAGTGCAAGCAAAACGAAAAAAAAAGGGGGGCAAGCAAGCACGAGAAGAGAAGATCAGAAAGAAGGAAATACCTCCACCAGCGAGCCTCTCTCCAGCCAGTCCCGAAGGGTCCGATCCATCGCCGTCGAGCAACCGCCGCACGAAGCCCTGCACCTAGCCGCGGCACCAACCCTGAGCACGACACCAACGCACTAAGAGCACTCACCACCGGCTTTGAGGAGAGATGGAAGGAGGAGTGGCCGTTGGGAAGAGGAGGAGAAATGAGATGGAGAGAAGGGGGATGGGTTTCGTCTGAAAAATAAAGAAGAGTGAAGAAGAAGACGGGGGCGGGTGAAATGAAGTGAGAAAAATGAAAGGAGAAAAAAAAATTTTAGACCCAATGGACCGGTCGGTCTGGCCCGTTGGTCCGTAAGTTCAGCCCACATGTGGACCATTGGTCTTGTCGGACCCATGATTTGTTGCAACAGGTTCGGTCTGGACCAACCTTCGAATCGGTCCGGTCCGATCCAGGCCCGGGCGGGTCGTAACTTTCATGGACCGAGTCGACTCGACCCGGTCCGAATTCCATCACTAACTATAGCCACACCCATATTTTAATATCATGTATTACGTGTTTTTATATTTTCTCTTCTTTTTAATCAGGTTTTTTGCTTGTATTTTATTATAAGAAGAGAAAGGATGTAGATAAACATTAATGAAGTTTTAAAATTATCCCTTCAATTGTTTACATTTGAATGTAATGAAAAGATGGTAGATTAGTCATGTTTTTCAAGTTAATTAGTAATTTCTATTCTAAGAGTTTCAATTATTTCATGTCCATTGTGTTTCATGCCTTTTTCATATATCCATGTGCTTTGCAAAGTCATATCTAAATTTTAACAAGTTGTAACCATTTTAACAAGAAAAAGAAGAGGGTGTAACAAAACAACTTCATTGATATAACATGATTCATTTAGATGATCTAAAAGGTATTTATGTTAGATATTGTGAACATTTATGCAAAATTGAGTGGGAACATCCATGAAGTTGTTATTCTTATGAGCTCAAACAATGTGATGTGATATTCTTTTTAATAATTATGGAAAAAGTAATAATGTAGTAAGCACGAGCCTTTGCAAGGGAAGGATGATGTTTTTCAAGCCTTGAAGGAGCTTATATAGATTTGGGAGAATTAATTCAAGAACATAAAGCATTGTGTACTTTTGTAATATGAGCTTATAGACTTTTCAAACTTATTTTTAACTACAATCTATAAGGTCCCATATGCTATAGAAATAACACCTTATCTCACACCTAAGGTAAGTTGGTATTAGCTTATTCCTTATGACGAAAATCTCCTCCTTAAAGAATCTCATCTTTAGGTCATTCTCCTCTCCTCTCTCTCTCTCTCTATATATATATATGTGTGTGTGTGTGTGTATGTATGTATGTATATATATATATAGTTCTTTACAATATATACTCCTAGAAATTACTTGAAGTACAAGTATACCTCTCATTACTATGTAATAAGTGACATATAAAGGGTCATTACCATGTAACATCGGGTATACCTCTTAAAACTTACTCCATTAGTATACATACCCTTCCATTAACAGACCTTACATTTCTCGTTGGTTTGGCCATTTAACTTTGTATTGTTAACATAAATTTCTAATTTAGGATAAGCCAAACACTTTGCATTTTAAATTTTATTGGTTTAGAAAGTTAAGGAATCAATATACTTAATTTATTACTGAATATCAAAATGCTTTAATTTAAAAAGTATATACTTTCATAATTTATATTTATTCAAGTTTTTGCATTTTAGAATTTATAAGTTTAAGAGTCAACAAATACACAATTTCATATTGTCTACTATACAATTGAAAGTCAAAGAGTTTCGATTTTTGAAGTATAAAATTTACAATATATGATTTGGAACTTAAGAAATTGGTAGCGTAGAGTTAATAAACACTTTGAAATGTGATGATAAAAGTTTATAATTTAGAAACATAAATAAAGCATCAAGTTTAAGATGAGTCAATAATTTGCACATAGATTTTGAAGATAAAAGAGCCAAATAGTTTACAATTCCACAATCGGTATTTTGCAATAATAAGACAAAAGGAATTTTCATTCTGAAATTATATAATTTGGGGGATGAGATTTATATATTGGTAAAAAAAAAAAAAAAAACATACCTCCCTGGCCCGTGAAGTTGTAGCGTTTGCTCCTCTCTTCCACATCACGAGCTCTACGTTTGAGATCTTGTAATTCGTGCGCAAATTTGAATCACCTTCTTCTCAAGACAGTCCTCGACATCATAAGCCAGTTCACGTACTTGACTCACCCAAGTCTTTACACCTTCTTCTCGGTCTTGTCTTGCTTCGGCATCCTTCAGGAAGGATTGCATGCTCTGTAGTTCCTTTCTGATGGACTCCAGATCTTGGCCCACGCTTAGCAACGGCCCAACTGCATACTGAATTAATGGTGCCAAACTTCGAATCGCTGATGACACGATGGTCGCCGCCATCTGCAAAAGTACAAGGAGAAACAGGAGATCTAATGATAATAACTCAAAAGAACCCATCAAACGAAAAAAGAGTGATGCAACAAACAAATGTTAGATATGGAACAAACGATCAAATGATAGTAGGGAATCGGTGATGGAATAAAAAGAATACGTAGATCCTGATAATCATCACCCAAACATCAACCTAGCAAAAACCCAAAGGTGCAAGCATGAACAGACACAACAGTGGGCTCCTAAGTGCAATGGGCATATGAAAAGAAGTATTTAAAACTAGCCATACGTATCAAGGTAGGAGTCTGCTGGTTAGAGCAAAGATTATACGAAAATGCTGTTGGTGGTAGGATGTTTGGCTATTGTGGTGGTGATATGCAGTGGGTGTTGTGGGTGGTGGTTGTTGTTCGCCGGTGGTCGTGGTGGGACTGTGGTGAGGTGCTTTGTTTGTGTACGGTGTAGGAGTTGCTTTGTATGTGGAGGGAGAAGCTTGTGGTTGTTAGAGGTGATTTGGAAGAGGTGAGATGTGGACGGAGATGGTGCGTTGGTTCGCTGGAGGTGGCTTATGGGTGTGTGCAGGAAGAGACGGTGCTGATGTCGCTGATGATGCAAATCACATTTAATAATGGTGGAAGATGGCAACTCACATGTTTCTTCACTCCTTTGGTCTACTCAAATTACCTCGTTATCCTTAATATAAATTTAAAAATATTATTACAGATGAACCATTAAATTTGTCTACTCGACAAGGTGGTGGCTGCTGGAGTGGTGAGGTTACTGGACTGTGGTGAGATGCTTGTGGTTTCGTAGGATGGTCGGTGGAGGTAGAAGCTTGTAGTTGTTAGAAGTGATTTGGAAGAGGTGAGATGGAACCGAAGATGGCGCGTTGGTTCGCTGGAAGTGATCATTTTGATTTCTCTCTCTCTCTCTCCTCTGTTTTTATACGAGCGTAAGTCAAATCTTTGAGAAATATTTATAATAGAACTGACAACCTTGCATGCACGTTCTCCTCCATTACAGTTGGCTGGTATAAACTAAGGAAATTAGTATTGATATGATTGTTTAAGAAATATTGCCAGAAAGCATAGATACAACTATTCACACTGTGATATTGTCATTGTAAACCATATTCTATCCTATTGTTAGAGGATTGAAGAAAGAGTACTTTGACATTATTTTTAAGTAATATTGCCGGAAAGCATATAGACACAACCATTCACAATGTTAAATTCTTACAGTAAACCATGCATATTACGCATTCTTTCTGTGGATCCACAGCTTAGGTGGTGGTAGGTCCTCCTGTTTGCCATCAAAATTTATTCTATCAATCCTTGGTGAATAGTTTAAGGTAAATGAAGATGAAGATGTTTAAGGTAAACACATTTTGGTAAACACATTTCCTATTATAAGGGAGATAGATAGATTCATGATGCACATAGCAATTAGGACAAGCTTTATACCCTTTTGTGCTCTACCCTGACAGTATTCCATATCTAAGAAAATTATTCATTGATTAACTCATAATTCATGTATATTTTATTTCTATATTTGTCTATTTTATATATAAATAATATTATTTGAAGTGTTTTGTGCAAATTTTGCAGAACTTAAGGATTTGGAAAGAATTTATGAAAAATAATGGTAAAGAATAATTGTTTCAGAAAAGAAGAGATTTTTGTACGGAAAATTCTAAAGCTATGTCAAGAGATCAAATATATAGTTTCCATCTATCTAAATACTAATAAAATATCAATCAAACTGTGGAAAAAGTCAAAGAAAATCATGGATGACATAGACGCCTTCTAAGTGCCCAGATGCAGATCTGACGCCTCACAACACCTACACTAGATATTTTTTTACTTGATTTTCTTTGAATAAGATTCTCACTTGTAAATATCTTATATTCAAAATTAAAGATTAAATTTTGTATTCAGATTTGTCTCTAACATAAGCAAGTCCTTGTAAGCCTATAAAAGGATCCCTTGTATAGATTTATGAAGTAAGGTTTTAAATTCTCTTTCTTTTCTTGTATTTTGAGAGATCCTAAAGATCATCAGTGTAATCTCAGGTTCCTTTCAATAAAAAGTTTTTTTTATTTAATTATGTCTTCTCTTTCTCCTTCTTTTCCTTTTTTTCCTTCTTTTATTTTAATGTTTTATGTTGTCATACTTGGCTAATCTTCTAGATCTAGGGCAGAGATGAAGTTTATTTAGATTAAGATGTATGATCATGTTTTTTCTTTCTCCTTGTGTTTCATGCAATGAATATGTGAGTTGGATGTATATTACTGTAGACACCCCCATTTTGAGGTGACCCAAAGATGAGTTTTTCGTATGTTGCCTTGGGTATGACCAACCAAACCCCGAGCCTATAGCAAGCCAAAAGCCCAATTAGCAATCAGACAAGCAAAGGAGAGCACTTATCTAGCACACTTGGCTAGCACATTTACCCAACACAGTTAGCTAACACACCTAGCTAACACATTGAACTAGCACACCTCACCAGCACACCTAGATGGTGCACCTTCCAGGCGCACCTCACTAGCACACCTACCTGGCGCCCAACCAGTTCTCAAGCTGCGGCTGCTGGCTTTCCACCTTCCATGGTTGTTACCTCCAGTAGCGAATATGCCATGGAATCTTCCAGGCTTTTCGCCTACGAGGCTCTCTACATTCCCATGAGTTACCCTTGAGGAGATCCCTATATATAGAGGTCCATATGCAACCATGAGAACACTTTTCCTGAGGTAAAAATCTGAGTGAGTTCTGTCCTGAGCATTCAGCAAGCAACACCCCTTTTCCAACTGCGTTTTCTCGAGCCCTGAAGCATCTCTTTGCATCCCATAGTGATCTTGGTCATCCCAAGGCAGCAAGGTCTCTCATCTTGGGTTTTTACTTGGAAGGAACATACTTGGAACAAGGTAGGATCTTGACACTTACTCTGTTTAAGTTTTAGTTTCTGCACAGACTAAATATACTTCAATCCATCTGAATATATGAGTGTTTCATGATAAAATGCCCATGTTTTATGAGATGTTCGGATAGTCTACATGATTTAAGCATGTTTTCTGTTCTTCTCTATTTTCTTGTCTGAAATGCATGAACTTGAATAAGCATGACAATAAATATGTAATCAACAGAGGTTTTGTGATTCATTCTTAATGCATGACTGTTTAAGACTCATGACTTGTATTCAGCTACATCTTCAGAATTCTGTTTATTCAGTCATGATTCTGGTTTGCATAATGAGCATTTTTGGATAATATCATATTGAATCTGTTTACTCATTTGCATGATCTTTGGACTGGTTTTATCTGCAATAAATCTGTTTTTTAGCATCTGCATCAATTTGTATGCATAAATCATAATAGCCTCTGGCAGTTCTGGGATGGGGTCTGGATCAGATTACAAGTCTGATCGAGAATTTCCTGGGGCGCCCTAGTCTGGCGCACATATCTGGTGCACCTCACCAGAGCACTTGACCCAACCTACGAGTGATATTTCTGAGCATTAGGACACACCCCTACACATCATGCTCCTATTTAGTATAAGGCACTAAGCATGGCATGGCATATCGCCCTTGGGCGTACATAAAAGGCTGAAAAGCCAACATTTCATGAGCATAGGAGAAACCATTAGAAGACCGATTATTCGGGCGTACGAGGGTGCCTAAACCTTCCTCGTACGTAATAGGGATCCTTACCCCGATTTCTGATTTTCGAAGACCATTCTTATTATTTTCGCATGATTTTCATATTTTATTTGGTTTTCCTCGTCTTCCATAATAGACTACGTGGCGACTCCAGCATTTGCATTATTTTATTTTTCTGCCGTGGCTTTGCCGATTTTCGCATTATCTTGCGATCCTCGCCGGCATGGTTACAATTACATATATCATTCAATGAATCGAAAAACTTTGATAGATTAACATTGATCGCATCTTTTTAGTCTATGTTTAGGGAAGATTTAATTGAGAATTGTGTATATAATCTCAATTCCATCATATGTTATCTGATTTAATTTGATTTGTGTGTTTTTATTCCTAGACTTGATGGTCTATGGTGTACTGCATATAGATTATATTTGTTAAGATAAGAATCATTAAATCAAGTTATTTAGATCAATAAAATGGGGACGAAGTAAACATGATCATGCATTCTCAATTCTATATAAATGGATTCGACACCCTAGGTTTTAATTCATTGGATAGCATTCTAATAATCTAGTGTTAGATTTTTCTTTCATATCTACTTTCTCTACTCCTTGTTTTCAATAGCTGGTAATAAATCTTTGATTCTAAAATACCTTTTTCTGTGAGATCGACCTGTATTTGCCACATACTACATATAAGCCGTGTACTTGCGGTAATTAGGTAAAACACATCAAGTTTTTGACGCCGTTGCCGGGGAACTAGTGTTTTAACATCAATTTATTATCAGTTATTCATTTCTTTTTGTTTGTTAAAAAAAAACATGTACTTCGTTTTATTTTTTTCTTTTTCAGAGACGTTTCTGGAGATCTAGAACAGAAAAGGACCAAAAAAATCCAGATCAAAGGAAGCAGGGGAGCCTCCTAGGCCCTATTCTGCATTTTAGGCGCCTCCAAGGCGCCCATGTCAGGAATTCTTTTCAGATTTTAAATTCTAATATTTTGGATTTTTCTAGAATCCTGATATAAGGTTTATATTTTACTTCAATTTTTGTTTTTTTTCTCAATCACTAATTTAAAAGTCAAGCATAAACTTGAGTCTAATAAAAACCTTCCATTACAAGATAGAAACATGTTCTTTAAAGCATATATCATATAGTGTACATTATTTTTGAATCTTGTTAAATTATTTTGGCAGATTGCTGGAGGAAAGGGTACGTGTTCTCCTACTTAATTCCTAACATTTTAGAGCATATAGTTAGTAGGAAGAACAATTTGTTTGAGCATAATTGTTTGTTACATATCATTTTAAAGTACCTAAGGGCAACATCTATAGCACAAGATAAGGTAGAGATTTCATTACCCTTCCTTAACTCACAAATAACAAAAGAAAAGCATCAAGCATTGACCTAGGCCTAATTTAAAATCAAGTAGACATTGACCCCTAGGATTCGAGCTCAATAGGATAAGGGGACCAGAGAGTAAATCAAATTCAACGTTCTTTTCCTACTTGGTATCTAAGAAAGGTGGTTCACAAGGCTACGCCCTAAAAGGCAAGTGGTTACTTAATTAGGTCTGTTACTCAAACACGGGGAGCCTCCCACTTTCTCCACTAATTTGGCCAATTAGATCAAAGATTTTTCGTTTGAAAATCTCAAAGGTGAACTTAACAGTTAGGAGCTGTCTAAATTTAGGTCAACCATAAATTTAGGATTTGTGTAGCTTGTGTGATTAGGTTAGGCATCTTCCTCCTCTATCTTTAGTCTCCTCATCTACTTGGTTCTCTCTTATGGTCTCCTCTCTTCTTCCTAGTTCCATTATTTGTCGGTTCATTTGAGAAAAAACAAAAGAGAGAGCCTTTTCTGCTTTTGTAAATTTTTGAGTCTTAAAAAAAAATCGGGTATTCAATATATCAAGATGAATACAAGTTGGAACAATTCAATTATGTAGCTCAAAGATCATGCAATGAGTTAACTGATCCTTATGTTTCAAATTACAATTTAAGATGGACTCAACCTGATTTCTTATGGACCCATAGAGCATATGATGGAGGGTCTAGCTTCAATCAAGTCCAATCTCATTATTTTGACCTTTATTCATATTCAGACCTACAATACTACTCAACCTTCTCTTCTCTAGACTATCAACAAGAAAATGAAAATAGGCTACTCGAAACTCCTCCCACGAGATCATCAGCAGGTCAACATCTGGGAATTTCATCCGACGGGTGGCTCTCCACCACTGGTCCGCATCTCCCTTACACTGAAAGGTAGCCAAACGAATCCACTTCTCAGCTAGGCACTCCAGGCCCTCCAAGACCTTCTCCATCTCAAGCAGCCAGGCCTCACACTCTTCTGGCTTGCCCTTACCATCAAAAGTAGGCGGGCTCAGACGACGGAACTACTTAAGCCAAGGGTCTGCATTGGTCCCATCAGTATTGTTCCTACCAAAAGACAAGGCAAAACCCTGCATCATATGGCTCAGCTCCTGTCGAAGACCTCCCCAACCACTGTCCTGCTCCTCGCCAGGACTTGCTGTGTGAGTCCTACCTCTGCCCCGACCTCTAGGCGGCATCCTGTTGCCACCGCAACCCAGCAAACAAACAAGCAACAAACAAATCAGGTGCTAAGATCCTCTACAGATCGAGCAGTCTAGCTAAAGCCACAATGTCGGACACTCTAAGCTGGTGCACTTAGTGAACCTAGGCGCTGATACCACTCTGTAACACTCCAGTGCTACACAACAGTACGAGAACTACCCAAATGCAAATAAAAGCAACTAAGCAGCAATATTAAACAAATAAAACAAACTACCCAGACCTGTGTGCGGCAAGTGTGGCTCGAGAAGATGCACCAGAGTAGACTGCTCCTACAGCACAGCACCTGAAAACAAGGGGACAAGAAAACACGCGTGAGTGACAAGAATGTCACCGAGTATGCGCCCCAAAAGCAACACCAAAAACACAGAAAACCTTGCTAGAAAACATCATTTTCAAACCCTCATATGCAATTCTTAAAACTCCGAAAGCAATGGCTTTTCAAACTTTTCTTTTCTTTTCTTTAAAATTATCATGCTTTTTCAAAAGCCTTTATTCTCAACACTGGAGAAAACCAATCATTTCATCTAGCTTCCTAGCCCAAAACATCATTTCAAAACCATAGGCACAATTTGCCACAAACAGAACTAGAAACTAGTCCTCACACACAAATCCAAATTTTTCCATTCCATAACTGGTCGCATCACCCTGGCCACAGGCGATCGACCTGACCACAAGCAGCTGGTGAGGATTCCATGTCACCACACCCACACTGCAGTGCCGCGGTGAACCACCCCGTATTGGAGTTCAACCGCCTCGGCCACAGCCTCAAAATGTACCCTCACTGGTACAAGCACAGAGTACGTCCTAGGGACGCCCTGGTGCCCAAGTAACTGGGGACTCTAACCCTAGTCCCGTACAGCACCGGCAATGAGGGTAGTCCAGGTCTCTTACACCCCGGGGCCTACAGTACCACCACAGTCTCGAGGCTCCTACCCCGGACCGCAAACTCGGCAACCACATTCACCAAGGACACGTCCCCGACCTATCTTGAGGTCTCACTACCTCGTCGGCAAGTCTTAGTTCCCTTGTGGTTCCTACAAATCTCTTTCATTCATTCCTTTAAAACCATATGCAATTTTCTTTGCAAAACATCCATAAAACCTCATTTTTATTCATAAAAATCCTTGCAAATCACATGCATTAATCATCAAATCA